>NDXB01014123.1:351718-372610 GCA_002631895.1 Agapornis roseicollis
TTTTTTTTTTTTTTTTTTTTTTTTTTTTTTTTTTTTTCTCTTTTCATTCAGGGATAACAACATTGAAGAGTGTAACTTGGAAATGTACTTTTGTGTGGATATGGAGCTCTTAGGAAAAGTAACCTCACATGAGCTGAAATCAGGAGGTTCAAATATCTTGGTAACTGAGGAAAACAAAGAAGAATATATTGGGTAGGAAGGTGTAGATGCTGAAAAAATTATCTGATATTTGTTCTGTTGCTCTAGTTTTTCTTGACACAGTGTATGAATTTTTTTTTCTTTTCCTAATAGTGTGTAATTCTTGGGACTGTTATTGAAATGGTATCTTGGTGCACATAATCTCTGGAACATTTTAATCTCTCCCATTCCCCTCTTCCCTCTCCCCCACTGTCCCATCCCTGCCCTGTTTGTCCTCCTGCCCCATCCCTCTCAAAAAAGGAGACCATACAAAGAGAAGATGACCTGTCATATTATTACATGTACAGTGAGAGAACAGGTGAAAGTGAGTGAAGCTATTTTCAGTGATTTAGGTAGCGAATCCAGGTGGAGGGAAGCCGTGTATTTCTAAATTTTTGAGAACTTCGCTGTCACTGTGGAAACTGAAATCCAGAATGGTGTACAGTGTGGTGTGATTTAAACTACTTGTTTTCTTTGTTCTATTATGCTGCTCTCTCCTAATGTTACTGCTGCCTTTCTTTTCCTGAACCTCTATTTCTGATTCATCTATTCAGAGTGGTCTCAAAACGAGATGTACACAGATTGTTTTCTATGATACAGCGTATGTCCAGTGCTACACGTAGTTTCCTCTTAAATTAACATATTTGGTCTCTGAGTGAAATAGTTTCTCTAGTATGTATATATATTTGTTGTCTTTTTTTTTTTTTGTTGTTGTTGTTCAGAAGTGGCTTGACCATTTCAGTTAAAACTTAAAAATGTTACCTCTTCCTCCAAATTTTAGCATAAATCAGAAGGTCAGAACAGGAAATGGCTATTCTTTGTTGAAGCTGAAAGTAGGCTCATGCTGGAAGTATGGGGCATCTGTAGTTCCAGCTGTTATCAGCACCAGTATTTCTTACTATTCTTGGTGTACATGGTGCCTTTTGCTCAAGAACAGAATGTTTCAATGGAAATGTTGTCTTTTCTAGCATTGAAAACACTATGTTTATGCACTTCTTAAGCTAAAGTAAATTTTGCCATAACAAAACCGTAATGCCCAAGAAGCATTATTTACATGAAAAGGCTGCTGAATTTTTGTTAATGGAACGTTAATAATACTCCTATTATATATATATATGTATATGTTTATTGGAATGGTAGTCTAAGTACATCTTTTACTGTTTTCTAAGTTTGGAGATTTGTGATACTGTTGATGTGGTTGGTGCCTTACCTTGTATGGAATCGTACAGTATAAAAAAGTAGAATTGGAGGGGGCTTTACCTTATGGGAACACACATGCAATACACGTTTGAGCTTCTTCATGATGAGTGTTAATTGATATTTAATTTATGTTTGTTCTTTTCCATTGCAGGTTAATGGCTGAGTGGCGATTTTCTCGGGGAGTTAGAGAACAAACCAAAGCTTTTCTTGATGGCTTCAATGAAGTTGTTCCTCTACAGTGGCTGCACTATTTTGATGAAAAGGAGCTGGAGGTGAGGTTTTCTGTTCAACATTTTTAACCTCTGCAAAGGTAATACGTATGGAGTGATTAAGTGACTAGATCAGATTGAATCTCTCATCTGTGTCATGCTGCATTTGATAGCTTCTGAAACATGGAGAATTTAGTAGGAGCAGTGGGGGTAAATCATGGTGAAAAGCCACTAATATATTGAATTGGTGGTTTTTGGTGTTCAGCATTTGGCAGTTTTAGATTCCATCCTTAGTGTTTTGTAAACTTCTCTGGAAAGTTCACAGAATTGGAAAGGACCTTAAGATGATCTAGTTCCAACCCCCTTGCTGTGGCAGGGATGCCTTACAACTGACCATGTCACCCAAGGCTCTGTCCAGCCTTGCCTTGAACACTGCCAGTGATGGAGCATTTACTACTTCTCTGGGCAACCCAGAGAACATTCCAGTGCCTCACCACCCTCAAAAAGGTCAAATGATCAGCCTATGAGGTCACAGGTGGATCTCTCAGGCATAGAAGACTACTCCCTCTGTGGTAGATGGGTAGAATTATCTTGTAACAGATGTCACAGAAGTTGATTTTGATGTACAGTGATCACTTAGTTTTACATACATAGTCTAGGGTAGGCTCTAGAGTTACTACACTCCAGGACAGAACGTTGAAGGAACCAACAAGGTTTTCTAGGAGGCTTTGCATTTAGCACTTTCAGCTTTCATTGCCTCTCATAATGAATATTTTGCATATGTATACTTTGCAGTGTGTACTAGTGGTAGCAGTAGCAGCAATGTAATCATCAGCTTGAAATACGAGGCAAGGTTTTAATGGGAAAGGTAATATCCTCTTTAATATAAAATTTCTTTTTATGGGAAAGGTACAACCTTTCATTGTTGAATTATTAGTCAGAAAAAGGTCCTGGTATGCAGGCTTTCAGACCACTTAAATACATGAACAGTTTTGGGGAAGTTCTGTAAACTTAGGAGAAATTAAAATCTAAACAGCAGAGTATAGTTAAAAATCTTCATCCCTTTTTCTGGGAACAAGTACTTCCATTTTTGTTACTCTTATACAGGATACAAAATTAACTAATGCATGTAGACATGTATGTGGTCAAGTAATCATTCAATTTTCTAGGTTATGCTCTGTGGTATGCAAGAAGTTGATTTAGCAGACTGGCAGAGGAACACTGTTTATCGTCATTATACAAGGAATAGCAAGCAGATCATATGGTTCTGGCAGGTATGTTGATCTTTAGGATGGGAAATGGGAGATGGATACCTGCATTACACTTGGATGGCTGGGTCCTGAATAATTTTTCTAAATCTTGTCCTTTATATTGATTATATGGTGATGGAGGTTTTTTGTATTCTTAGCAGTGATCTACCTTTTAATCATTCTTCTGTGTAGTACACCTGTACATCTGAAATGCCATATACTATTTATGATTATTGTCATATTAGCTGTCCCAGTCTAGCAGTGACTGATCATAACTCACAATTCAGTGAAGTTGGATAAGAATTATTTTCAGGAAAAAAACTCAGAAAATTCTATATAGACTCCCAGTTTCTATGAATTTCCCTAAAGAGAAATCACAGCTACACACTTCCTGTCTTGTCAGAAGTCATCATTTTAGAGATGCAAATCATTGTTTTAGACAAAGTTCCAATGAGAAAATGATGTAAATCAGTTATTCTCTAGCTCATTTATATTAGAATAATGTGAGATATGATGATATGATCCGGTTTTAAGAAGCTTTGTACTGAAAGAATCTTAATCAGTAACTTGGATATGGTTTTAGCATTTATAGAACAATAATATTTATTTTGTTATCCAGGTTTTTCTGAGCTAAAATCCTGGATGTATCAATGCCTCCTCTCTTACTGAAATGTTCACCACCTCCCTTCTCTTTCACTTTCCCAGTAAATTTCTTTCCATAGCGGTGCGGCTGTTTTGGATGGTGTTTTCTCTCGTTGAGGCTGCCATATGCAGGGAATACCTCACTCTTGAAATACCCAGAACCTGTGGTTAATCTGTTGCTGTGTTTAATCAAAATGGCAAAAGCCTTCATATAATCATTGGCATGATTTATATTTTAGTGTGGAATACAGTAGATAAAGTTTATGCTTGTTTGCTGTTCCCAGCCTTCACACTATAACAGTAGGTGGTGCATATAATCTGAAATCAATGTCCCTCCACCCAATTTTGCTGAAAGAAGGAAAGATAAACTGCTCTCAAGGTGATGCCCTTTAAAATGGAACTACACTTTTTAAGCAGTTTCACAGTGTTTTTGTTTTTCTCCAGGTATGTTAAAGATTTTTAGTAAGTAATTTGAATTTCTGTACCTAGTTTGTAAAAGAAACAGACAACGAGGTTCGCATGCGACTTCTGCAGTTTGTCACTGGCACTTGCCGATTACCACTGGGTGGATTTGCTGAACTTATGGGTAAGTAAAAGGTGACCTCAGCTTTTTATACTGTACCTGTTCCATTTGCAAATTAACTGGGCTGCAAGTTTGCAGACAGCAGAAACTTCACATCCATCAGCTTGGATCTAGAAAGGCTTTTTATATTGGAAATACTTTTATACTGGAATACTTTTATAAATTATTAAGAAGTCATATCATTTCTGTGAGAAAAATGTTCATAATCATGTAACACAGAGTAGCACATAATGAGCTCTCTCTGTTGTGTCTGAGTTGTGTCTTATGTCACAAATACATGACTGTGAGGCATCCCTAACCATGTCTGAGGGTTTGAACTAGATGATCTTAAGATGATCTTTCCAAGCCAAACCATTCTGTGATCACACTTTTGAAAATCTTTTCTAGGAAGTAATGGTCCTCAGAAATTCTGCATTGAAAAAGTTGGTAAGGAAACCTGGTTACCAAGGAGTCACACTTGGTGAGTTGATACATATAAACTTTCTGTACCTTAAGTGGCTTCTTGCCTCTGACTTTGCATTGACCAAATCAAATGAAATGTATTTGAATCAGTTCTCTTATGTCCATCTTCAGCTTCTTTTCTTCTATAGCTCTGACATTCCGGTATTGAAAACTCTTCTAGTTCCCCTATTCTTAAGTTTTTCTGCTGCAGTGTACAGAGTTTGTTAGTATTAGATCTAAGTATGATAGCATTCTTCTTGCATAGAATTGAGAGATATTTCTGTAATTATTTTAGAGAATATTAAATAACTGGCAAAAGTCAAGTTGGTATTAGATATATTACATATTATTAGCTGTAGATACTACATCTGCAGCTATTAAATACACTTATTGTACAGTAAAATTGTAAAACAAATGGATAGTGATGAGAAAAAGTAGCATGAGAGAAATGACAGCAGACACTCAGAACAGGAATGCTTAGTCAAGACAGCAGGTTGTTTTTTCCTGCTAGGCTGCAGGCTATTATTGGCTTGTCATTCCTGTGCCAAACTGGTGCAACAGGCACCCAGATCAGTTTCCCTTATATACTGTGTGCAGGTAGACACACCTTCCTATGGCAACATTGTAACAATAATATTAATCACACTAATGATAATAGAATTATTAATATTAATAACACTGGTGATTAGTTAATAGAATTAATAATTTTAATTAGGATTTATCTGATTTCCTAGTAGTTAAAAAGACTACTTTAGGGAATCCTCCATTTTCACCATTTCCTCCACCAGTGCTGTTTTTTCAAGTGATGTTTGCAGGAATTGGACATCTCTGTTTGACATAATTTTGAGGAAGACATGGAATGAAACAGAATTTCGGAAGAAGCCTTTTAGGGCAATGTTTAGAGGGAAAAAGGTCCCAAGCTGTATCTAGGCATGTATAGAAAATAAAATTCAGCTTTTTCATGCTGTTGCTGGAATTTGGAGATGGATCACTCTATAATGGTGAACATTTCGTTTTATGAGTGTCATAGTTCTCCGTATCTGGGACTCTCTGTAATCTTCAAAGGCTCGGGGTTTTATCTGATGTGATAAGAATAGTTTGTTTCTTAAAGTACTCTGGTTTTCCTGCTCATAGCAAGGGCAGTGAGATTGCACTGACTGCTGTCTCTTCATTTCTAATGTTAGATGAAAACATTTTTAACTTTTACTGCAGCAGTCAAGCTCTGTAGTGTTCTACCTGGCATTCAGCTAAACTTAACATTTTGTTTTTTTCTGCTCAGTTTTAATCGTTTGGATTTGCCACCATATAAAAGCTATGAACAACTAAAAGAGAAGCTGCTCTTTGCCATTGAAGAAACAGAGGGATTTGGTCAAGAGTAGAAGTGGCTTCTAGTCAAAAAGGAGGTATTGCATAACAAAAGGCCCAGCCAACTAAGATTGCACACTTAATTGTATATAAGCTTTTTGTTCTGTACAGTGATCTTTCTGGAACTCTAAAAGTATAAGTGTTCTCTGTTCTTCCACAAAGATATGCAAAACAGTTCAGCCTTTTCTACTTTTATTTATTGCCCTTCCAAAAGACCAGAAACACCCCTCATAAATTTTGAAAGCAGACAAGAGACTTATTTAAAATATATATAAAAAGTATAAATATATATACGAATAGGCTCTAGTTTTATAGAGCTTTAAGTGTATGAGAAGTTGCAGCCATTTAAAAGGGCCTGGATTTGCTTTATCTTGGCTTTATTATTCAGAAAAATGTTTAAACTGCTCTGTGTTCTTTCTTAAGAAACATCTCCAAGTTTGTTTTATTGCATGGCTGTTCTAAAAGGTGTTAAAGGCTTAGGCCAGACGTATCCTAAATATGTAGAAAGATGCTGCTGGTATTTGAGACGACAGAATATGTTGTTCTGTCAGTTTAATTTTTTTAAATACGTAAATAGCTGATATATCCCTCTCTACTGATGTAGCCAAGGTCATGAGTAAAGCCTTTACTACTTGCACAAAAGTCATGTACAGTAAGATGAATGTGATTTAATGTTAAAAGGAATTGGTGCCACTGTTCTGACTTTCTGTAGGAGCTGAACAGAATACTTTAATTCATTTGAGCAGCATTGAAGTTTGTTTACATATTACCTTGGGTTATTACCACAAGGATGTTAGGTAATCTTCAAATTAAAACTAATAATAAAAGAGAAAATACTACACATTCTCTCCTTGGTCTGGTGTCTTACAGGTTTCTTTGGTTTGTTTTTTTGTTTTGCTTTTCAATCTCTGATGTCCTTTGTACAACTCTCTATAGAGTATGTTAATGTACACTGAGCTAGAAGAGTATATGAAAGGTAATGTGAACTTTGCTGCTTTCTTGTGTTCATCCTCAGTTATTGGATCTAGTAAACTCAAATAAAATGAAAGTTACGTAAGCTCGGCACAGGTAAAAATATCCTTAAATACTGTTATTGCTCTTAACTTCTTACAGAAATTCAGATGAACCTGAATTAAGTATGTCTAAAACCTGTCATCCTGTTGTGTAGGTCAAGTTTGCCCTAAGTGCACGATAGTATAAAGGTATTTTAAAATTAGGTTTATTGGCATTGAGGGCATTTGCTGAACTGCAAATATGTGTTTAAACCCCCCCTGAATTTAACACCTTATTCATGTGAATGATATTAAATGCTACTTTTAGCAAATTGTGCTTCCTTATTATAGAGTAAAACCATGCTTAAAATTACCATTTGTATTATGCTTTAAATATTAACTGTAAATTCCATTATTTAACTTATACAGAATTTTGTACACACATGAAAATGATTTTTTAAATACGATTAAAAACACTTCTGTAACATATCATATTGCACTGTTAAAAGTGTACATGCAGAGAAGCTCATGTATCTTTCCAATACAGCAACTGAATTCTGCCAAAACTTTATTTTTCTACACATTGGATTCTCTTGAGGCTTTGTATTCTATATGCCCAGCTCGCTGTGGAGCTGCTAACCTGTACACAGCTGTGGTAACACTGCTGTCTTATGTGAACCTTCTGGAAGAGTTCCAAATATTTCCACCACTTTTGAGAGTTTTTCATACTATACCAAATGTCTTCTGCAAAACCATGTTCATAAATATAGCATCAAATTAATCTGAAGTGCAGATCCATTTAAATTATGACTTAAGCCGATTAGAATGGAGGAAGCTTTAAAGAAAAAAACCACCACCAGAAGTCAGAGGTCAGGTAACAGAAGGCCATGTGGCTTGCCTGAAAGACCATTCAGAGAGGTGAATGTCACAGAGCTGAACTTGAAGAATTTGCACTAATGACTGACTTGGCAACCCACTACCAACTGCTGCATTTTGTGAACCTGTGAGTAAGTTGAGCAAAATAATAAAAAAAGACAGCCCATCACGAGCATGTAGTTGCTTTATTGTTTTGGTATTTTAGCTGTCTCGTAACTGCAGTAGTTTTTTCTGTGGGTAAGGATTAGAAAGGAAGGAAAAAACTCCAAACCCAGTGGCCCTCTGTACATGGCCTTATGATCTATGACTTGGTTTCAAAGGACTGACTGAAAGCATGGCTCTACAGGGAGAAAAAAAACCAAACCCACCACTATTTATACACTTGTGTGTGTGTACGCGTGTGTACAGGTAACCTAGATTTTCTGGGAATTTCAGTAACCTTGCATTGTAACTTTGTTTGTATTCCCCTCAATTCTGCTGTGCTCAGGGGGAAGGAGGAAGACAGCAAAGAGAGGGAAGGCATTAAAGACTGGGGGTCAGATGAAGGAATAAGGAGGGCAGTACTACCTGAAGGAGCTACTGTGTAGTGCATGCGTTCTGTTTGCTCTTTTCTTACTGCAAGCAACTCAGCTTTTTTTCTCTCAACACTCAATTCTTAATTCAGTACCAGGATTAGCCTTCCTCTGTGTGCAGATACTGCTTTCTGTATCAGAGAAGGCACATTTTCACTACTGACTTGGCATAAGCTTGGTTTCTTAGTCTAAGCAATTTATGTCCTTCATCTTCCTCCTACAGACTGCAGTATCCTTCTCTATTAAAGCAAACACTTAAGTATTTATAGTCAGTTTGTTCTAAATCTTTAGGCATTCTACTGGCAGTACCATGTACATTTGTTTGGCTGCCCTTTTGTTGTTATTTGGTCCTCTTTCTCTCTTAGGTAATGACAACATACTGTTTTGAAAGTCTGAAAATGTTTTCTGTGCTGAATATCTGACTTAGGTTAATTTAGATTTCTGGTGAAAGTTCCTGCTAAAAAGCAGCAAGAACAAGAAGAAAGTTTTACTTAATCTCTACAAGTCATCTCTGTCCCTCCAAATTGTAGTTCCCTTCTAATGTCCCAGCCCCTCTTCTCCAATATACACCCCGTGTGTTGATGATACCCTTTATTCCCATGAGAATCAACAGACAAGATCACATGAAACAGATCTAATTGCCAGTTTAACTGAAACAAGCTAGAAACAGCAGGTTTAGGCTATACTTTTATTAACAGCTTCAGTAAATCACAGTAGTAGTTGGGATCTTTTTCCTGTTCTGCTCAAACCTGAGGCAGTGAATTCCCATCATCTTGTGTCTTGTTACATAGAATTAAGCAACTCCAAAGCTTCTTTCTGTACCTGAAAGAAATACACTTGTAACAAACCAGTGCCAGGTAGTTACAGACTCCTTCTAGCAGAACTTGCTGTGCAAGCACACAAATGGTTCACCACAACCCTCCTGCAAGTAGTCATTTCTCTCCTGTAACTCAAGTTGTTCAACACTTGAAATATAAACCCCCTTAACTCAGTGTCTTTAGTGTAATTCACTTAGTATATGTAAAGGGCTTATTTGTGTTGAATACATATGATTAGCTCTTGATCTGCTGCAGTCCAATAGTAGCATATAGTAAGTTGTCCTGTATCAGACCATAACCACCCAACCTGGCATTTTCAAAATCAACATCAGCTGAAGTGTGAGAAGACTTGTTTCTGAGACCCCTTTGCGTAGGAATTCCAGGTAAAACGTGAATATGACCTCTAGCATCTATGTTAAGAAACAAAAAAAAATCCCAACTTCTGGTCCTGAGAGAGCAAGCAGTGCAGGCAGCCAGACACTGCAGGTACTCAGATGTAACAAATATCCAGAAAACCTACTAATGCCAGATGCAGAGACAAGAATTCCAGTTTCTTGGCACAGGCCAGTTTCCTTTTAACTGGACTAGCAGGTCTAGTTCACAGTGAGTTCTGCACCACCTCTCTCAGTTCAGCAGCTTTGCATCCTTTTGGGAGAAAAGGACATAGATGTGGGTACTGGGGGCCAAGCAGAGCTGCAGCAGGTAACAGCAGCTTTCCAACTTGGCTACTGCACAAAAATCCTTACTGACTACTCTTGCATGGTTTCTAAAGGCATGCTTTTGTGACAGGTGGTTTCACATCTGCTTCCAGCTACTAGTAACATGCAGAAGAGTTGATACCTTCCTGCGACCATCACCCCCTTAGGCTATTAGATTCCTACACATTTTGCAAAGCAGTGGAGGAATGAAACATTTACTCATATGAAGGAGCTCACTTTTGGGAGAAATATTTTGAGCCCTACTACAGAATTTAGAGGGAAACCTCAGTCATTTTTTTTCTGAAGTACAAACTTCTACCAAAGTATTCCTTACAGTTAAGATATTCAGAATGTCACAACACATTTTAGATGTTTTCTGTAGCAGTTAAAACATCTCACACTTCAGCTTAATGCAAAATGAATTAGAAGTTAATCAACTGTAAAAATCAACTGTAAATCAATTTTTCTTAGTCTTGATGGTAACAGGATTGTGTATGAAAGGCAACGCAACTGCTGTGGTTTATACTGAATGAAGTCTAATCAGTTACCCCTCCTAGAAGCATTCTCTATGTGTTCAGGTAGGAAGCAGTCTACCCATCTGAACCAGGACCAGTTAAAAGAGTAACTGAGCCTCATACCCTTAGCGTGGAGATTTGCTGTCAAAAGATACTTTATTTGTCTCAGTTGGGCCTGCAGTGTTAAATGTTAATGGGTGTAACAGGGTTTTACTGCATCCATGCTTTTTTCTTCTTCTGCTCATGTGCTTTTTAGCTCTTCAAAAACAGTGATTTCTACTTTTCCAGTTCTAGACATATGAAAAGTCAATCTGTGCTCACCTAGACAAAGGTTAGCTCATGTGCCTGCCTTAACTTCAGCACCACTGTTAAGGATGGATTAATGTTAGCCACAGAAACATCATGAAGAAAAAAAGATTAACTGTTCTTTGTTATAAACAAAGTATTTCCAGCCATTGTGGTCAGAGGTTGTTACCAACATACTAGAATTTTTTGGTGTCTAGATGTGATCCTGGATTATAGGTGCTTAACTACAATTTACTCTGAGTGACCTTTATAAACCATTTCACTGCCATGATGTCACAGGTTGCCAGTTAAAATATAAGACTGTACTACTGCAGTCCTTCATTTCCTACCTGTTTGTCCTCTTCTGTGTGTGCAGGATACTCCTTTGCTTTGCTTAGCCACAGAAGAGCCATCTTTTTATTGTTTAACTTCAGGTAAGTCTTCCCCAAAAAGAGCAAATTTTTGCTGTAAAAATTTGGGTCAGCTGTTCAGAGACAGGAGAAAAGCTTTACATGAGAGTGAGCAGCGCACTGCCAACATCATTGATACTTACTTTCAAAAAGATGAACAGTATTTTGGCTTTTAAAGAAGCCAATGTAAAACTTCTACATCCTAGGGTTTAGTCTCATACATGAGTTAAATGAACTACTAGCTTTTAATATGCTATATGAAACTAGGTTCCTCACAAGGAGGGATCTTAATGCATAATGGCTCTGCTTTACAGATTCTGTACTTTTCTGGGCCTGGTAGGTTCAGCAGGCAATGCACTCACCTTAGCAAGCAGAGGCCAGGAAACCAGGGCGCATTTCCCAGCATAAGACCATATATATGCAGGCGTTAGCCTGGATTTTTCTGCACAGAAAGCAAGCTTAAAAATAATGTACCCACATTTAACTTTTTTTACGGAGCATTTTATAAAGCATGATTTGGCTATCAATCATTATTAGAGACTAATCTTGACTACTGTGCATACTTAACAGCACAGTGCTTCTCTGCTGCTGGATCTGATGTCAGGATTCAAAACATACGGAGTTGTTCTTGAAGCAAATTTTGAGAGCAAGTCCACTGTTCCAGTTCACAGCTGCATCAGTTGACACCCCAGGGAAGATACACAATGAACTTTTCCTTTTCACTTCACTAACTATATACAGATCTTTCATAGAACACCATCTTCCCTTGTCTTCTTTGAACTTTCAGCTAGTCAGATTTGCTTATGGCTTCACTCTTTCAGAAATAACAGTCTGTGTTTTCTTTTACATGTGGACAGTTTTACTGCCAGGTTGATAGGCATTCTGATCTAAATAGCTTGTGAAGTAATAAAAGAATGTGCCGTCTCTGTTGTTCTACTTGGAACACAGAGGAATTTTGAACTTTAAGAAAATAAAAAAAAAATTACATAAAATTCCCTTTTTTCTTTACTTTGTGTATTCCTGTTGAATGTCTTGGGGAACAGTACTGTTACTAATGAAGATACTAATGTCACTGTAATACTTATTCTGAAAAAATCCCTCATGTTGCTCTCTGTCATACTAAACACATAGCATGTTTTTGAGCATCTCTAATAAAACATTCCAATGTGACAGTCTAGTGTGTTGACTAGCCCAACAGGCTGGTATGTTTATCAGTAGCTTACACTCTGTTAAGGTAATACCAAAAGCTAGAGGTTTATTGCAAGTCATCATTTATAAAAGATACTATCCTGTCCAGAAATAGCTGGAAATATTACCTTCCTCTGCCATGTGGAAGTAACGAAGAGCCTGCAAAAGATATGGTGGTGATCCTTAAAATGGAGAACAAACTGAACACAGTATCAAACTTAAGCCTTATGCACATGCTGAACATAACTGAAAGACTTCCTGTCCCTGACCTCAGTTTTATTAATTCAGTAAACTACTGATGATTCTCATTCAATGTACAATCAGATTTGACATGTCAACAGAACTAGTACTTGTCCAACTATTCCCTGGCCACTTCCTCCAAAAACACAGTAACTGTATTTGGTACTCTGTGTGTAAACACAGTACCTAGCAAATTGGATTGTGTTTTTCTGTCTTCAACTTGGCAAAATAATTTTATTTCTCCCATGTAGCACAACTGCCATTTCCTCCAGCCAGTTCTCATGTATAAATTTAATAGATGAAAACTCTTTATGATTCAGGTCACAAATGTTGACAACTACTTCAGGGAGCACCAGTACCCTCTTACATGAGGATAAATCTTTATTAAATCCACACTCATTTTTCAGTTAGTTTCCCATCCTGCACGTCAGAAATCTTAGTCCATTCCTACCTCTTCCTGATGTTACGAGCAAGACAGAAAACACTGACAGAAAACTTAAGTGTAGATGTAAAACAGATTTTTTGTAACTGCAGAAGTCTTACCAGCATGGCTCAATTACAGTTCTCAACTACAGCTTTGCTGCTTCAGCCAATTTAAGCACTACAGAACTTGATGTTGGGACTGGCATGATTCTGCACTACTGGAAATCCTAGCTGACAGTTTGCATTCTTCTGAGAGTGACTGTTAGAAAAACTTAAAAGCTTGACATTTCATTAAAAAGTCTCATTTCTTTTTCAATCAGAGCTTAAATTGCTTTTTGTGTAACAGCAAGAACCTTCTGAAATTACTTTCTAGTGACTCCTGCCTCCCCACCTTAAAAGAGCAAAACACAGTGGGCTAGATATTGGTTGATCAAAACAAAGACTAACAAACAGCTGCAGCAAACTTTCCTATTATCAGTTCAATTTTCTGGTTTCTAGTACAAGTACACTGTGTTAGACACCCTAGAAGATACACATCTGGACAGTATGTTCTAGGGTATGTGACAGCAAGCACTTTGCATAGCAAAGACACAAAAATACTATTGACTGAAAAAAACCCACACCATGTGTAGACAGGGTATGTGAAATTGTGTCTGGGGTAAGTAACAAAGCAAGCTGTTGCTTTTTACATATGAAAAGTCCTCATAGACCTATCAAATAAGTACGTGGTATAACCATCAAAGAAATCATCAGCACCAGAAGTAGTACGGACAGTTACCTGCAATACATCACGGTAGTAAATATAAGTTACACATAGCTTGTTATTTCCTGCTGCACAAACTACATAAACAATTGTCACTATTCTGTGTGTGCTACAGCTGGAAAAAAAACAAACCAAAAAGGATTGTTATGTTTTTAGATATCCCTCACTCTCCTGTTATATTCCCATTTTATTAATGGCAGTTCTAAAATCACAAGTCCAGGCTTATTCCATAAGCAGAGGTCAGCTTTGTCAGGAAAATTAGTATAAGTGTATCAGCAGCTTTGAGGGGGGAGTATTTATTGTACCTCTTGAAATGTGGAGGTTGGTGGTGAGGCAAACAGCGTTGCAGCTATTTTTCTTTGGTACCATGGCATTTCAGCAAAAGTGTAACACCTGTAGCAAAAGGAAACATTTATATATACCCTTCACATTTTTTTTCTCATTTTTGAGTAAAATTACCATATCTTGGATGCCATAATGGTTGTTTCCATAAATCACAACCCCAGAAACACCACAGGTTCTATAAGCAAGTTCTTACAACTGTGTAATAAACCAGCAAGATGTCTGAAGTTCCTGCATAGCTCTGCTAAAGAAGTGTTGGCGTGTCTTTTACTGGGAACTGCTATTACATTGGACAAACTGGAGGCAGTTATTAACCATGAGACAGCTTTTGAGCTTGAATGATTTTAACAATTTCTGTGTATTTGATACTGTTCTAATGTATTTTCAAAAGCAGGGTACAACTGAGTAATGCTGCTGCCTTACCTCAACGATACCTTGGTTTTCTCAATTATTAATATGAAGCAGATCTGCAGTATGTCCCTGAAAGACTCTGATCTACAAGAATGAAAATAAATCCAAGAATCAAACTACTGTGTTCTAGGCTAGGCCATTCTATACTGTTGTACTGTCTACTAAATAACAAAGGTAATCAGTCACCCATCTCAGAGATGTTGAAAGGATTAAACATGTGTTAAGTACTTCAAACACATAGAACATTCCAGGTGTAAACGTTAGACAACTCTATTCACTTTATTACCCCCACACACTGAGTATAAAAATATTATTCTCTGTGCAAAATAGAGCACTCCAGAGGAGGTAAAAAAATCAATAAATGCAATTATGGAAGTGTTTGGAGGAGAGGGGAGTGAGGCATGGAATAAATAAGCATTTCGAGTTGAAATTCTGCCATCAGATGTGTCTTACCAGAAGTGCCAATAAAAAAGGTTCAGTGCAGGACAGACTGAAGAAAAGGCAAAAAGTCCTCCAAAACTGGCTTGTATGAAATTCCAGTTTCAAATGAAGATGCTCTGGGATGCCATGAGTATACAATATAGGAATAGTGGCAAAATTATCCCTTAAATGATTTCTGATCACCTTTTCTAATTTTCCCTAGGAACAGTATCTTAAGTACTTCCCAGAACAAGCTTCCTATCTCAGACTGAGCTTGACGGTCATTCAATTGGTAGCATATGCTTCCGTTTAAAATTTTATACTGCAATAGTTAAGTCATGTTGGAATGTTAAGTCAAGTGGTGAATGCTGCAAAAACAATGCCTGTAAACTAATAAAAACCACTGGAGTAACAAACTGTAGTTCACTCTGATATGCAAAAATACTGGGTTTTAGTATATTTTTTAAGCTACAGATACATGTATTTATTTTCAATCTCTCAAGCTTATGCTAGAGATTTCCTTTAAAACAACATAGCTGCTTTGGTGTCTTTCACACAAATAACAAGAAATACTGCCTGGAGTCTCTCACTAACACACAAAGGTACTGCTTTCAGCCATGCCGCTTCCACAGAATGCCCTGCTTTGTCTGGAAAGGTGAATTTCCAGTCCCCTCACCTGCTGTGTAACAGTAATTCTTGGTAACAATTTCACTGAGCAGCAGGTTCAATTTCAGAGATTTTTGTTAGTGTATATGCATTTATAAGCTACCTTTACTTAAAGATAGCTTTACAAACATAGTATCAAATACAGTATGACCAAGAAAAAAAAAAAAAAAAAAAAAAANGAGATTTTTGTTAGTGTATATGCATTTATAAGCTACCTTTACTTAAAGATAGCTTTACAAACATAGTATCAAATACAGTATGACCAAGAAAAAAAAAAAAAAACAAAACAAACCACCCAGAAGCCTTTTAGGAACACATCTTGCTTTTGACAGCTTTTCACTATACACAGATTGTATTAAGTTGCAGCCAGCACCAAAATTCAGTGTAATTTCAGTGTTTTGTTTCCATTCACACCAACAGAACAAAATAAGTATTACTCAAAACCTCTGATGTAAGTACGTTTCCACAGAAGGCATCTGCAAAATGTGTTTTTAATAGTTCCATACCGTAAAACAAAATAATGGGATGAGCAATTATTTTTCATCGTTTTGAACAGCATATGCCTAAACAGTCAAGGCTTTTTCAAGGCTTGACATCCTATACCCATTCAATAGGTTTTCATGTCTGCATCAACTAATTAAAAGCCACTGAATTATTCCAACCATTTCTGCAATTCATATAAAACATTTTATATTGTGGCATCTTGCTCTGCCACATGCTAACTTTTGTATGAAAATACGCCTTACCAAATGCCTATGAGATGAATTGTTGTAGCATCTTTTGGATTCAGTTCGATGGCTTTCTAGTGAGGGGGAAAAATACACAAGATTTTTACACAAAATACACAAGTTTTGCCACATTTGGTTTAAAATACATTTAAAAAGTAGACTATTAATTAAACCTGATTAATAGTGTGTAGAATAGGGCAATATGGTATTTATTCAGTGCACAACTAAATGGGCTCCAAGAAACTGAAGACACTGACAGATTTCTAAGCACTTCTGTTTAGTAGTAGTAAGTAAGTCATTAAGAATTTCACTTCACATGAGCCTTTGCATATTCAGATTTTTATATAATTTCTGGTGGTATCTGTAGTCCTTTATCTTCTCAAGGACTTTCGTTTACTGCTACACAATCCACAGTTAAAAAGACAGCCACACATCCATTTCTCGATAGCACAGATGTTTTATCTAGCCCTACAGGGTGCCAAAAGCACGTCAGCTATTTCAAGACTCCCTTCTCTATGGGCTTAGTTTACTGCAGGAGATAAATCTGTCCTCCTTGGAGGCTGGTGGGGCATTCAAGACTGTTACAAAACAAAAGTGTCACCAGCAGATTTGAACAGTACATTTGCCAAAAGATAGCTCACAACCGTCATGCAGTCTACATACTGGACACATGAATGCTGTCGTATGCACAACACTGCTTACATTACCTGGAAGTGCTCTTTGATAACAAAGGCATTTCCAATTTTAGTCTTAATACCTTCAAAATCTCCAACATCGCTGAGGCAGATTCCATACCACTGTAATTCAAAGAACAAAAATAAAACATTTAATACAGCAGTATGGCTATTAGTAGTAAATTAAAAAAAAAAAAACAACAAAATGGAACAGCTGCCACCACCACTGATGACAACAAGCGATTTCCAGTGAAAATCTATAGAGCTATTGTGCTTAGAAACAGCATGTGAAACGTGGGGCATGTGCAACATTACTGAGGCTACCTAAAGAAGGATAAGCTAAATGCACCCGCTGTAATCAGCCTCATCAGTCACCTCTTTGGTGGTCCTGCACATATTTAACCAGTTCCTGTTTCCTGGACAGAGGCAATTTAGCTGCAGAAGTCTGAACTCTTATCTTCCAAAACAGGGGGAATTAGAAGTCTCACTCATTAATTCTCAATTGAGAAGTTAAATTATGCTGAAGTCTGCTGTAACAGCACATTTGTTCCAGCTTCCACTGGCAGAAATCAAAGAACAAGACATGAGTTATTTAGCTTGGCTCACCTTGTGTGCTGCAGAATTTGATTCGTTTTTTTCAAGTGCCCTTTTTGCATACTCAAGGGCTCCATATGCCAGTTGTTTCTTCTCCTCTGCAGAAGTACTGCTGAGCTGAGCTAGGTCTCGTGATGCCCGTGCCAGCCGCCATAACAAATCTGCGTCATCACTAGTTACAAACAGAAACACTAATATATTACAGCAACCATGGAAATTAAGCAAGCAAAGGTCTTAAACCAGCTTTTCAATATGTACCCTAAGTGGGTAATAAGACAACAGTGTATATGCTATGTACAACCACAAGGATTATTAGGGGATTGGAGCATCTCCCATACGAAGACAGGCTGAGAAAGTTGGGACAGTTTAGCCTGGGGAAGAGAAGGCTGCATGGACACCTCATAGCAGCCTTCCAGTATCTGAAGGGGGCCTATAGGGATGCTGGGGAGGGACTCTTCATTAGGGACTGTGGTGAAAGGACAAGAGGTAACAAGTTCAAACTTAAATAGGGGAGGTTTAGATTGGATATAAGGAAGAAATTCTTTTCTGTTAGGGTGGTGAGATGCTGGAATGGGTTGGCCAGGGAGGTTGTGAGTGCTCCATCCCTGGCAGTGTTCAAGGCCAGGTTGGATGAAGCCTTGGGTGTCATGGTTAAGTGTGAGGTGTCCCTGATAGGCAGGGGAGTTGGAACTAGATGATCTCAAGGTCCTTTCCAACCCTAACTGTTCTATGATTCTATAACAATTGAAGCCCTCCATTACGGACTCTCTGACAGTATCTTTGTTCTACCATTCTGGTCTGTGAAGCAAACATCTCTGTAGGAAAGGGCCTTGTTTTACCAAAAAAGATGCAGAATTAAAAAAAAAAAAACAACCCAACAGTACCACTGAAAACATCAGAAGGAAAAGAAGCACTACCTGGTTCTTAGCTAGACAGTATTATTTCCAGCATCCCACTGATTTGATATTAATGTTTACTGGGAATATTAAAACCATTATGAATCTTTTCCCTTATAATTGTATGTAAATAATCAAATTCTTCCTAGAACAACAGTGAAAAAACAGGTTAGCCATGATACTACCACATAAAGCTGTACCTTTATATATGTAACTATATAAAATGGTGTGTAGTATGTTATAGCCAAAGGGTTTTTAGGTTTTATCTTGTTAATCTACTGTTCTGAAACACTGCTTGCACTCTATGTTCAACTAACTACCATTTGAATTTTGGCTTACTATTTTAATAGAGACATTAATATTAAATTTAAGTTTAGAAAGTCTTTCAGAGCTTCTTATCCGGTGATAAAACTCAAACCAAAACTACAGGAAAGCATACATGAGTTATTGTTAAACTCAGAGCAATAATAAACACCAGTTTTCTTCTATGGAGTTTAAGACTCAGTCACTGCTCAGAGTGCAGCAGTCCTGCCTGCACTATTAAACACACAGTAACAGAAACAGCTGATTCATTTTTCACCCAAGTCACACAAATGCTAAGTACTGCTAATGGAATCATTACTCCTCACAGAATAATTAGTATTGTTATACACCTAACAGCAAGCTTACACCTTGCTGATAACATTGTGACCCTTACAGGTTAGGGTCTTCATTTAACTTCCCAGACTTGTGCCCCTGGCAAGAAGGGGCAGTGGGAAAGAACTGATAATTAAACAGTTGATTCCCTCTAGAAATGTTCTAGAGATGCCTTGTGTCCTCCAAAGGAATAGACTTTGCATTTATTGCCTTCTCCTTTAACAGCTTGTCCCAGTTCGCTTATCAATAACACTTTATGCAGCTAAGATGCAACTACATGAGGAAGGAGCTTTTTTTGTGCAGACTCAAATACTGACATGAGACAAGTGAAAGCAGAGGAACAGCTGGTCAGCAATGAAAAAGGAAACAGTGACTTGAAATTTTTAATAGCTAAATTCTAGGTACTTTGATCATTTAATAATGTGTAGGCACATTGTGAGGTTTTGTGGTGGCGTTTTTTTTTCATTATAATTTAAAGAATTCTTAGCATAACAAATCAAGCAATCAAGAAACCCTCCTTCAAAGGACTGAAAACTTGAGTGTTGACTCTCACCACCTACAGCTACCAGTCCTCATTTCATTCATTTTTCCATGAGGAGGAAAAAGATCAAGAGTCCTTTTTTCCTACTTACGTAAGGGTGAAAGCAAGGTTCTCCAGCATACCACAATAAGAATGCGAGTTGAAAAAAATTGATAGAGAAGAGCACAGAAAAGAAGTCACAGTAATGTCTCAATGCACTAAAGTACCTATTTTTATGCTGAACCAGCAATCGATACAGCTTCTCCGTTTCTCCGCTCCCATACAGGTAGTCTGCTTGCTCTATAACTTCTTCGACTTAAGAAGAAATTAAAATTGTGGAAACAGAAGAACAAATGACATGTAATTAGAACATTATAACATAAACAAAACATTTTAGAGCAAGACAACCTAGCTAAAACATAAGGAACAAACATAAGGACGTAGTTCCTTTTCAGTCCATCATTCCATAAAGCTTACGTGCACAGGAGGATTGAATAAACTACATTTTCAGAGAGCAACCAGGAAGAGAAACAGTGCTGAATACCTGCTTCTTTCATGAAACTACAGAACAGCTTTCAGCATTAGAGGTTTGGATTGTTTTTTTTCAGTCTCAATATCATTCCACAGTTTTGCTAGAATCTGACTGCAGATTGAGTGGGTCCCATTAGCTTGCTCAACAAGTCAAACTGAAACATTGCTCAAAGGTTTTCTGAGTGAAGTCCTCCACGTGTTCAACACACTAAAAGCAAAAATAATTCTGAAAATCAGAATCAGCTTTCTAGAGTGTCAATTTATGAACCAAGTACCCATTGTTCTTAGGATACTTTACATCTTTGTCTAAAAAATACTTCAAAACAGAGATGGGAAAGTACACTTTCCACAACTAAAGACAGTAATACATAAATAAATATCATAGGTATATAGTACATAGAACAGCATTGCAGAAACGGAAATATCAACCACCACAAAATACAGGATTCAACAGTGAGAACAGACAGAATTAGGAGGAAAAATACCCAAAAGGAACCAGGTAGATAATTCTATTAAAGTATTTAACTGTACAGGAGATGATCAAACTCTGAGTTTACTCTTCTGCCACCAACATTAAAACATGAAAAAATTACCTTTTAAGTCAAAAGCCTTCTCTAATTTCTTACAGAACTTTCAACTATGCTTATCATCTCTTTAATACTACTCTTGGGTCTGTGATCAAACTTCTTAGTGAAAACATAAGCTCTTCCCCCAAAAAAAAAGTTTTTAAAAGCTTTCTTTTTTTCAAGTTATCTACTGAATATGGTAGTCGTGTTTCACAGCAGCAGGTTTTCTTACAGAAAAGAAAAAAAAAAAAAAAAAAAAAA
>NDXB01014123.1:372745-399873 GCA_002631895.1 Agapornis roseicollis
AAAAAGAAAAAAAAAAAAAAAAAAAGAGCAACATTGAAAGCTATTAAACACAAAAGTCTTCTCTTCTTCAGCTTAGAAAGATCCTAGAATATGAATCATTGAAGATCAGGCAAGCGTTCAGGATAATTTTTAACCCTGCCACCTCAAATGCTTTCCGTTAACCATTTCAAAGATAAGATAAGGCAACAGTCAACATGGACTTTGGGTTTTAGCATCCAAGATGAGCTTCATGGTACATCTTCGGTATTATGTTCAGCAAACTGTTACGTTTGCTTGCTTAGTCTCCCTGAATACTACTAACATATCTAATGACTAAATGTTCAGAACTCAAACTTCTTAACACCTTTCCCACCAGAAGTTTTACATAAATTGTTAGATTTCTATTGCTTTAAGAGTGTTTTTCAGGTACTTCTTTTTCGGTCTTATTTTCACAATACCTACTACTTGTCTTGGAAAAGGCCCACTAACACTGTTCTATATTTTGTTTTTTTTTTTTGGCAATGTTGCTCGATTCAAGTGAGACCACTAAACAGACCAGAAGGAGCTAAGCAGTGTTATTTTCCTCATGGAAAAATTTCTTATTTGTATTTGTTTATACCAAACAGTTACCTTAAATCTATTCATTGAACCTCCACCTGGTGCAGCAAATAAAACAGTTTCTTACCTATTCAAAAGTACATTGTCTGAATTTTCGTGTAAGCTTCTGAGACCTTCCTCTCTTTGAGACACAAAGAAACAGGTTAGCTTACTACTTTCTGATCTACACAGTAAATGTATGTTTCCTTTAGGCTCATTCCCCATTCATAGAGTCACAGAATAGTTAGGGTTGGAAAGGACCTTGAGATCATATAGTTCCAACCCCCCTGCCATGGGCAGGGACACCTCACACTAAACCATGACACCCAAGGCTTTTTCCAACCTGGCCTTGAACACTGCCAGGGATGGAGCACCCACAACTTTCTCGGGCAACCCATTCCAGTGCCTCACCACTCTAACAGGAAAGAATTTCTTCCTTATATCTAATCTATACTTCCTCTATTTAAGTTTGAACCCGTTACCCCTTGTCCTGTCACTACAGTTCCTTGGTTCAGTTAGGTTTACTAGGCTAGGTTTACTCTCAAACTCCCTTAATTTACCATGTGATAATCAACTTCTAAGTCTGCAATGATATTCCCTTTTTAAGATGTTACATTTCTTTCAGTAGTGGGACTGTCTTTATTCAGATCTTGAAAAGGACACTTAGAATCATAGAATAGTTAGGACTGGAAGGGACCTTAAGATCATCTAGTTCCAACCCCCCTGCCATAAGCAGGAACAGCTCACACTAAACCATGTCACCCAATGCTTCATCCAATCTGACCTTGAACACTGCCTTCATCACCTGTTCTATTCTTTATTGTGGTAGATAAAGAAAGGCTTTTTTTCCCCTTTTTTCAGTATGGCAAAACCCCAAGACATTTCTCAATTTTGTCTGAAATGCAATTTCAGTGTGGCTTGACTAGATATAAATAGAAACTGCATTGTGTTCATATCGAAAATCTGAACTAGAACTTCTACGAATTAAGGTTTGGTTTGCAATCGCAACCAAGCCACATCTTTCCCAATATGTTATTTAAAGCTTGGACTACAAGTTAGGTGTATGCACCTTGTGCATGTATTATATGCTACGCAGTATGAGCTACTAGATCTGCTTTCACAGATGTTACACAGATGTTACACAGTGACATGTGAAAAGAATCGCTCGTTAGATTGCTACAAGGCTACCTTGAACCAATTCAAAAGCATCCGATGATGAAAATACACTGTTTGCAGTCTTAATAGAGAAAATCAAGCGCATTACAACATCTTCTTATATAATTCCGGCACTAAAACCAAAAAAAGTTTGCATTAGAAAAACCTACGTACTTCAAAATTTAAAAACATTACCTTTGAAGCTTGCATGAACCTCAGCAAAGCCAGAAATCAGCTTGTGAGCTTCATAAACCAGAAAGGCCCCTGTTGAAAGCACAAGCCCCCTCTGAAGGCTTTTTCTAAGCACCTGCATGGGATCACAAGATACGCATCAATAAACACTGTCAACCTGACTTTAAAAAGTTCATATGCTCTCTAGTATCATGTATATTTCAGATCTTGATCAGAGAAAAGCCGTTTGAAAGTTAAAAGAAAAAAAAAAACTTCGTAAGATAAACGGCATTATCATGAGGGTACTTTCTAGTTGGTTTTCAACACGGGCTGGTAATTACACTTTAAAATAGGAACAGAGCATTAGACTGAAAATAAACCATAAACATGTTCAAAAACCATGTAGACAAGGCCCTTTGTGACATGGTTTAGCAGTGGACATGGTAGTCCGGGGTTAAAGGTTGGACTGGGAGATGTTAAAGGTCTTTCCCAACCTCGCTGATTCTATGATTCTAAGAATACGGAGCACACACAAGGAAAGAAGCAAAGTATCAAACTCGCGCTTCCAACGAGCGAACGAACCCAGGGATCCTGGTTATGCAAAACAGCACCAGCTCCTCACCGCCACGCCGCTCTCCGTAGCTGCCACCCACCCCAGACCCCAGGCCAGCGAGCGGCAGGAACAAGCCTACGAAAAAGTCCGTGGAAGCAGTCGCCCATCCCGAGCAACAACGCGGATACCTCGCCGGCCCCGGCCCCGTACGTCCCGCCTGCCGCCCCGCGCCGGAGCAGCCTCCCCAGGCCGGCGGGGCCGCGGTGGAAGGGCCGCGCCAACACCAGCGCCTCCATGACGGCGGCCATCGCCCCACACAGACAGAGGACCTGGTCCGTCACCCGCAGCAGCCCGGCTGAGGGAGAAACAAGAGCAGCGACCGCACGTTCCGCCCGCCACTCATTGCGTGACCCCAACGCCGCGCCGCGCCACGCCTCTTCCCGCCTGCCCGGCCTGTGCCGGCTGCGAGGGGCGCCAGCGCATGCGCCTCTGTCCAGCGGAGCCCCCGGCTCGTGTGGGCGTAGCCGCCGCGCCGCCACGGGTCCGCGGGCTCGGTGCTGCTGTGGGTGGGTTCGGCAGGTGAGGACTGGTCTGGCTTCTTTGTAGAGGCTGGGCTACGGGACGGGACGGGCAGAGCAGAGCGCTGTGCTCCCGGGCACTACGGCCCATGGCCCGGGAGGGCTCCGTTTCCTTCCCGTGCTCGATAGGCTGTGCGTCTGCCCGTTTGCCGCGGGTTTAGCTTCCGCTCCCGCCTAAGGTGAACGAACTGCCGCCCCCCCAGGGTGGTGCACCCCTGCGGCGGAGAGGCGTGCGGGGCCGCGGCTGGGGCCGCGGGCGGCAGCTGCCTTCACCGTGCCTTCTGGTGACACACCCTCAAGTGCCCGTACCGCTCTCTGCTCTGGGGCGCGGGGCTGGGGACTGGCTTCAGAGGAGCTCCGGCGTAAATCGCCCTCCTTGGCCTCGCTCGGACTGCGTGAAGGTAATGCTGTGCGGCGGAACACTGGTGTGCGGGACGCCGGTGTCTGTGGCGGTGTAACGCTGCTCCCTTTGGGGAGGAGACCGTCAGGAGTCACCGTCGTTCCTAGAGGAACACTCGCTGTTCTTTCTGGGCGGCTGCTAGAGCGGGTGGTTGGTTTTTTTAAGTGCATTTTCACAACAGGCTGACGTGCATGTTGTCATAATTTACACTTCCACTAGGGAAAAGTTAAAATATGAAAGCTTTTCACTTTGCTTCCTTACTCATATCTTCAGGGTATGTTAATATGCATTGCCTTGTCTCCAGAACTTACATTTGCTTTCTTGGGAGTTTTATGTCCCTGAAAGTTGAGGTTAGAGATGTTTCTATGATGGTACAGAAGGGTTGTTAGTGAAAGTAATGAGATGCAAACTTGATCCCAGATTATTACTTTCTTGGGTTGTTGCTTTTTTTTTTTTCATTGAAGTTTTAAACTTTAACTTTACATATTAGGAGAAAAGATTCTTCACTGTGAGGGTGCTGAACCATTGGCACAGGTTGCCCAGAGAAGAGTGTCTGCCCCATCCTTGGCAGTGTTCAAGGCCAGGCTGGACAGGGACCTTGAACAACCTGATGTTGTGGAAGGTGTCCCTGCCCGTGGAAAGAGGGTTGGAACTGGATGATCTTTAAGGTCCCTTCCAATTCAAAGCATTCTGTGATATGTATAATCACAGAGGTAAGATGTTTTCAGGGGGCATGCAGGACATCAGTAAACACTGGAAGAAAAAAAAAAGTAAACAAGAAATAAGTATAGGAGCAAGAAGAGCCAGACAGAAGTCTTTTTGTTTTTCTGTGATGGTGTTAGGAAGAATGCGGTGTTTTTCCAGTAAGTATATTTGTGATAATATTTTGGAATTAATCCATACAGGCCCGTTATATGTGACTGATAGACCAATTTTAGTGTGAAAGCAAAAATCCGTTTCTGTTAGACTGAATAACTAAGCTATTATTGAATGTCATCTGCCAGAATTCCCAGTTAGCAGTACTATACCACAGTGATTTTACAGCCTTGTGTTATGCTGTCATGGTTTAGACCCAACCACGCAGCTCGTTCACTCACTCAACCCCCCTTCTTGCCCTCCCCTGCTTCCAGAGGGCTGGGGGGAGAATCAAAAAAATGCAACTCCCACAAGTTGAGATAAGAACAGTTTAGTAACTAAGGTGTAACACAAATCACTGCTGCTACCACCAATAATAATAATGATAAAGGAAAAGAATACAGCATCCCATCAACCACCGAGAGATAACTCATGACACCCCACCAACTGAGTGCTGACCGACCACCTCTTCCAACCACCCCGAGAGAACTAGGCCTTCTGGATCACTCCCAGTTACCTCCNCCACCGAGAGTCATGACACCCCACCAACTGAGTGCTGACCGACCACCTCTTCCAACCACCCCGAGAGAACTAGGCCTTCTGGATCACTCCCAGTTACCTCCTGGGCATGACATGCTATGGTATGGAATACCTCTTTGGTCAGTTTTGTCCTGTCAGTGCAGTCCTGCTCCTCCTTCCTCCCCGGCAGAGCATGAGGCTCACAAAGTCCTTGGTCAGGGCAAACATCGCTCAGCAACACAACAAAACATCGGCCTTATCAGCCTTGTTCCCGGGTTAAGTCAAAACACCAGCTACTAAGGAGGAGAAAAGCTGACTGCAATTGCTGAACCCAGGACAGGTTTAATGTTTCTCCAGAATTTAAGGCTAAAGGGAAGCCGTAGCAGCTACTTTGTACAAGCAACACCAAAGATTCTTCTAAAAGAATAAAACTGGACTTGACAGGTTAATATTATTAGCTGGGATGGAATTTAATTTTTCTTCTTTTCCCTTATTCTGATTTAATATCAGGTCCTGTCATTACTGTGTTTTCCTTTAGGCAATACCTTTAGGGACAAAATTAAGTAGTAAGACACTAAGTTATTAATCCCTTGTTATTTTGGTTTATTTTTCAGTGAATGTCAGAGTGCTCTTCCAATATAAATAATACATGATCGAGTTAGTATTCGTAGGTGCTAGTTCCTCTTAAACCCAGCAAAGTTTACAGACAGGAAGTAGAATTACGGTACTTTTTAGTGGTTTGTGATCTTAAACTTCTTTTCCAACCTAAACAATTCAATGTTTAATGTCTTTGGCTTATCTTTAATATTGCTTTAGATGAGATGCTCCTGCTCAGGGATTTGAAAATGGCATTATTAAGCATTTGAAAGATTTCTGAATATAGGAGTTTGGGGACTGGGTTTCTGAGTCTGAGCATTTATTTAGGTAATATTCTTAATTATTTGGATAACTTGTTTTGTACTTTCTTCTGTAGTTGAAAGAAGCCTGTATCCGGTAGATCCTTCTATCCTGTAGGTGGATCAGGTGCACATGTTCACTCAGTGCTTTATCCAAGGCACAGTTAGGAGCCAGTTGAATTAGTTCCGATGATGCCAACTTGCTTCCAGTGCTTCTCATATCCTGGAGGATTATTATGAAACCCTCATGGTGGGTAGTTAGCACATGTGCAATAATCTGGTGGTTCTGGGAAGCAGCATGATTGCTGTGTGCCTTTGTTCGGTGCCACTGGCTGTGTGTATGCAGAGCATGTATAATGCCTCCCAGCCACAGTGAACGTAGAGTGCAAGTAGCTGCTGTGATAGTGAATTGAAGAACAGATGACTTGGTTTGCCTACAGGAAGTTTTGAAATACATCTGGGCAGTAGTAAAGTATAATTTTGTGATTGTCAATTTCACATTAATGTTACTGTTTATACTGAGATACAAAATGATATTTTATGTCCTGGACCATTGTGTAATAGTACTTTTATGGATTTCTTCTTTGGCTGTCTTTAGCTGTAGCAGTGTAGGAAAGCATTGGTTTCTCAGAGCATAAGCCGTATTGAGAGCTTGCAAGCCAGTGATTTTGGTCTACTTACTTTAAACCACCATCATTTTATTAAAAAAAAAAAAAAAAGTAATGTTTGTTCTTGAAATCTTAAACAGTTTTTTTTTGCTGGGGTTTTTAAGCTTCTCATTTACATTCTCTAACAACGGCTCTGAGTTTCCATAGTGCTTCTGTCATGAACGTGTTAAACTGTTGGACAGGTTATTTTGAGGAGCTCTAGTTCCTCAAGGTATATACAGTCAAACCTGTTACTTTGATTGATATATGGGAATAACAACTCTTTTAATTTGTTCTCATTTAATATTTTAGTGCTGCTATTGAAGCTTAGCCTTCTGCCAAGAAGCGCAGAGGCAGACCCTCTGAGGCGAGTTGCCGTTTTTTAATAACTGGTATTTGTAACAGTGAAGTGTCACAACATGCCAGACTTGAAATGGACTGTAAGGTTTAGTCTAAAACGTGATCACTTGCATCTTGTTTCTGCAATGAAACACAGCAAGATTTAGTGAGATACAGGTTTTTCTCTCTTCTGGATAATGTTGATTAAAGTCAGTCAATGAGAGGAATTGCAATAAAGAATACACTATTTAAGATAGTGTTAAAATTGTGTAGTTGATCTATTGTTTTCCATAAAGTAATTGATTTAAAAATAGTCTGATAAAACATGTATGCAAGAAACACGTTTTCCCCAGCCTGAATGCTCTCTGCCTAAACCAACTAAGTTTTGATGTTGTGAGATCTGTGTTTCTTAATTTTCTTGTTCATGACACACTATTACCTTTTATAGTTCAGCTCACTTAGATCAAAATATCACTCAAAATTCTTAAAACACTGTTACATGGTGAGGAAGCTGGGAAGAGCCCTCACCACAGAAAGAGTGTGTAAAGGGTAAATGCACATATTCAGGAATTAAAAAAGTCAACAGAAGGGTATTTAGAAATTGTTGTTTCTAAGTCATTTGGTGAGCAGGCATCCTAGAAGTCAGATTAATAGTTTCTGGTTTGTGTGGTGGGAATTTTTAAAAATAGAATTCTGAATGTGTTCTTTGGCAAGGTAACTTAATTATAGGATTTTTATATGTATCTACAAGTAGTTGCATGACTTGTTACACCAGTGTGCTGCCAGTCCTGTCAATAAGTACTTGAACTACCTAGGTGTGATGAAGCTTGTGTAAATAGATGATTCATTTCCCACAGAGAAAACGTGTCCCTTCTCATGAGCTTATATGATTCAGATACCTTAAATATTAACTCTTATTTTTGTTTGGAATAGTCACCAGTAAAATAAATTCTGAGATTATTAGGGTTTTATCAATGTAATCTCACTTGTCAATAAAGTGACATAGTTGCATCATATTGAGTAATGAATGTGAGAAGGGGTAGCTTACACTCAAGGTTTGTGTGATTTTTCAAGTACAGAGCAGTTCAAGCTGAGATACATTACTTTGAGCTGCTTCTGTTATTCAGCTTGTCAGCACATCAGTCAGTGCAACAGGGCAATTTTATCAGCTGTGTTCCTTGTAAAGAGAGAGAGGGAAAAGGAGGAGCCAGAATTCAGGTTTACAGTTTTTTAAGAAGCCTCTAATTTTCAGATGTGATTATGAAACAGCCTTTGTAACGTTATGTGAAACGTCAGTTCCTGTGAGGTTGTCCATTTCATTGAGAATTGAAGGGTTACCTTGAGATTTTTTTAAATATATGTTTATATGCAAGTAGCCCAAGATCACTGGAAATTGTGTGGCTCCTAGCCCGTCAGTGGAAAGAAGCATCCATTTCTCATAAGTTCATCATCAGCATCTTGCAGCAGATGTGGTGTTTTCTGTGAGTACAATACCACTCTCTGCTCTTTGCATATGCAGCTGTTCTAAAGAGATGTGAGAGGACTATGCTGAGTTTGTGAATTGAGAAAATTATATTGTCAGATGGATGTTGTCTCTCAGGTTACTTTCATTCAAATCTTACTTTGTCCATCTTTGTGCAAGCTCTTCACTGGAACCCTTCTTGTGAAAGATTTTTGTAAGAAGTGCTGTTATTTCTTGGTCTTGCAATAGAAGAGTACAGGACTAGAGATCTTTACCACAAAAATTTCTGTCTGCCGGAAATGGTATCTTAGTCCTGTCTGAAAGAGCAGAGCCTGAATTGCACGCACTGAATGGTCAGGACAGTAAAGCTTCATATGTGTTATTACAGGTTTAGACTTGGTTCACGACTTTCATTTTTATAGTCTGTCTGAATAATTATTTCCTTGTTGTCATTTGCCAAGATTTGTGGGAAATACTTAATAATCCAAGAAGGATTGGAGCACTACTTTTATACAGTACTGCTTGTTTCAGTCTGGCATGCAGTTTACACAAAATGCTTAAGTGTAGTGTTTTAGCTAGAAGATTAGCTGATCAGCAATCAGCTAGTCGGACTTTATTAGAAAGTTCAGAATTGTTTTCACTGCCCTTGCTGTGTCCATCTGGGCCATGAGGTAAATGCAAAATATGGATTTTGTGTCTATTGTCAGTAGTTCATAGGAATGAGGAAAAGTTTTGTGACAGCAATAGCTTACATCAGAACAGGTTTGAGACTTCCGACTGAAGGTAGTGATGCCAAACCCAGCTAGAGCAGTGCTCACTTCCTTGGTCCTTTTGTCTTCTTGTAGTTATGTATTTCTGCTTGTCAGATTGGGAAGCACGTATAGTTATAAACATGTCATACTACTCTGAAAGGTTACCTGGGTAAGCCTGTACTCTCCTCTGGTATTGCAGCATCAACAGGATTGCTGCAGTCTGACAGTTCCCAAATGCTCTCTTAGATCATTCTGATAATAGGTCTGTTCCTTCCCATTTAGAATACTGTGTTTACAGTTTCTGTTGAAAAGCAAACATAGGCTGGGTTATTTGGTGAATACCACTTGTCTTCAATAGAGTCATTATGATGGAATTCAAAGAACATTATCATTGGTAGAACTGCAAGAAAAGACTAGTCCTTGACTTAGAGTTTTGCTTTGATAGTGACAACTGAAGCAGAAAAATTTGTAATATCCTTAGTTGACCTAATCATGCTCTTGAGTGGCATATGGTCAGGAATGAGTATCTCCCTTCTGACTGTATATTGCTGCAGTTCAGAGATTGGATGCTGCAAGTTTTGCCATACAGTTTATAAATTAATTTTCAGTCTTGAAAATAAGTTAATATGGTGTCTAGATCATCATTTGTCAGCAGAAAGTTGTTTTCTGGAAACAGGCATTAAGGAGTCATACACTGGTCTCCGCTGGATTCTATGGGTAAAGTTGTTAATGAGCTCTGTCTAGCAAAGCAAGAGGGAATGGAAAACACCAATGTAAAAAGAACCAGGGGAAAAGGGGAAGACTGCTTTTAGATATATGCTTTCTAAGCATAAAACCCATTGATTTTAAAACAATTTAAATACTTAGAACTTAGAATTTCACTTTTTTTCACCTCAAGGACAAAGACTGAAACTTGGTAAAGTCATGGGAGCAAAAGATACTCAAAAGATGGAATCAGTTTTAGCTGTTTGGGGATGCAATAGGATTTCCATGAATCTGACCTGCTTCCTCTTAAAGTTAAGGTATGTGCATGAATGCTTGAGTGGTTCCTTTACATATGATCTATATTTTCTTCATTCTGCAGAAGTCCATTGCTAAAATAGCAGAATAGCAAAACAGAGATCCATCTCTTAAATAACAAAATGGAGAGGCAGCATGTGAAGTGTGCCCAGGTGGAACAGAAGAAGCCTCATGGAAATTCTCTCAGACCACTGTGTTTTCTTTCTCCTGCTCTCAGTTCATTATTCCTCTTTTCCATGTTCCTTTTCCTTTTTACCTCTAAAAAGAGCTCCTTTTCACCAAATGTCATAGGAATGCAGTGAAAGAAAGATGGGTTGGGTTAAATGTAGCTTCATGTTCAAGTACACTGTATGTGTACATTGCAAGTAAGCTGGCTAAGTAGAAGCAGATGCCTTTCTTTCCATATTCTGTTTAGTGTCTCATGCACTGTCAACATAAGTTAATACTGTGTCTAGACTGTGGACTTCATGTGGAGAAGGACAACCTGAAGAAGCTTGGGAACTTCCAAGATAGGCTGCTTGTGAAAAGATTTTGAAGTTTTAGTCTTTGAGTCAAGGGCATTTGTACTGTAGAGGCTCCCAAAGAGATGTTGGCAACGATCAACTGTATTCCTGAAGAGTAAAATTATAGAGGGGTTTTTTTATATAGAAAATATCTGCTGCTCAGACCTAATTTGACTTGCAAATGAAGGTTACCCCAATGTGGGGTTCATAACTGATAATGAAGTTATTTCTGTAGGTTTGTAATATCTGCTGGTTTTCTCAGTTCCAGTAAAGAATTATTGAAATACTTAAGAAGAAATGTGAGAAAGCTTTCAGTTGCTCTTTATTTTCAAATGAACCTCCAGAAAAAACACTTTCTCTTAATTCTTGGTTGTTAATTGACTTCAAAGTTGTTTATTCTTATTATTAAAAAGTAGCTGGTTTTGAAGATTTACTAAAGCAAGATCACTTATTTCTGTTACCCACTTAAACTCCTTTTCCAGCTGTGTCATGCTCATGGCTTCAGCTTTTCATTGCAAAGCTTTGTTTGGGGAGTATGTCATATGACTTATTTCATTATTCATTAAAATATTATTAATAATTACATTACAAGATTCACGTGGCATACATCATTACAGGATGTACTCTAAGGCTTCTGAAGTTTTATTGTCAGCAGCTCACTGTGAACAGTTTACTGTTTGTGGTGTCTCCCATTTTTCTGTTTGGTCCTCAAGCATTCTAAGAAACCTGATCTTGTTTCTTAGGTGCAGATTTTAAAATGAAGTTTTATACAAAGCCAAGAATATGAGAGTAATATTGTAATGTTGGTACATCATAATCTTAAAATTTGCATTTGAAGCCTCAGATTTCACTCTTGACAATCTAACAATTCTAGTTTTGTCACAAATGCATTGTGACAAGCCTATTGTTTGCTTTTTAGTGCATTTAAAGTAACAATTTCTGTTACTGCTTTCTAGCTTGAAAAATGGCAGCACAGTGTGTGACAAAGGTGGAGTTGACAATTTCCTGCACCAGTCTCCTGGATAAAGATATTGGTTCCAAGTCGGACCCGCTCTGCGTGCTTCTGCAGAACACCAGTGGTCAGCAGTGGTATGAGGTACAGAATGATGCTTCTCATGTATCTGCTAAAAATGCCATTTACGTTGTTGGGATTTTTAAAACACTGGAGTGTATGAGTACATTAAAATATTTTAATTATATGAATTATTTAATTATATAGAAATATATAACTTATATAGCTGCATAAAATATATTAATTATATAGCAGCACCTCTGAATCATAAAATCATACAATAGTTAGGGTTGAAAAGAACGCTAAAATCATCTAGTTCCAACCCCCCTGGCATGGGCAGGGACACCTCCCACTAAACCATGATTATGCCTAGAATAGTTACACAGGCAGCACACTAATAATTGTTTTTTTAATAAATACTTATACTTGTCTAATTTTTAGCACTGTTCCCCAGCCACGTGTAGACAAACAGAATGTGCCTTCTAAGTGCTTACATGTACTTTCAGAAATAAACTGATCCAAAACTGGATTTGACAATATACAATCATAGAATAAGGGTTGGAAAGGACCTTATGATAATCTGGTTGCAACCCCCCGTCCCATTTTAGGGCAGGGACACCTTGCACTCAACCAAGACTCCATCCAACCTGGCCTTGAACAACAGCCCCAACTTTCTCAGACTGTCTTCCTACAGGAGGTGCCCCAGCTCCCTGATCATCCTCGTGGCCCTCCTCTGATCTCTAACTGGACATTGAGCTGTTGACCACAACTCTTTGCGTGCAGCCAGCCAGGCAGTTCATTATCCACTGAATCCAGCCAGTTCTTTACCCACCGAATTCAGCCAATTCTTTATCCACTCTTGTGCTTAAATAGACAAAGAACTGTTGGAAAGCTGCATTGGCCAACTCCATGGGGCCAGGACCATCTCCATTGCTCTTTCACTGTACCACGATCAGCTGAAAGCGAGCTGAGCAGTGCCGATGTGCTGTAGCTGGGATGAATCCATGAGGGTGGAATTCAGCCCTGCCTGGCTTTGGGGTGTAGGACACAGATGCGTGGCCACATCCCCTATCTGGGCCCATCATGTTGAGCCCGTGCCAGAACCTGCACCCCACACACATCGAAGGCTGCGAGGACAGGACAAGATGTGGTGCCAGCAGTATGTGGCAAGGGCTGCCCGCTTCAGGAGGGCTCTGCAACAGATCCGGACCTTGAACTCACGTGTGCCCATCTGCATTTGCATGCACAGCTCATGCACGCAGCAGCTGCCCCTGCACTCCGCTGCCAGTTCCCCCTTGGAAACGCCTCCTCTTTCCCCACTTGCCAGGTCCCAGCACAACAGCACCAGTGTGTGACCCTAGATGCGGCTGCAGCCCCGCAACCTGCAGTGCCCCCAGTCACCTCTGGCCCAAAAGCCTCTTCCACCCTGCGGGCTCGGAAGGAAGGGTCTCAGCAAAGAGAGATGGAGGGAGGTCAAACTTGTTTCAGGCAGCAGGATCCAACCACAGGCCAGGTGCAGGCTGCTCCCCACATCGACCTGGGTCTGGGCACACTGTGATGCTGTGATGTCATGACATTCTTTGTGTTTCCCCAAGCTTGAGGAGCAGCCCGAGAAGCTTTGGTCAGCGCTGGCACAGGCTGTGCCCGATGGCAGCACCGGGCCAGGTGCTCTGCAGCCACCGAGGGGTGGTGTGAGCATCCAGGCCTTTTGTCCCTCGCTCGTGCCCAGCCTTGCCCATAGCTGCAGAGAGCCTTAAAGAGCTGCTCTGCCAAGGCAGGGAGCCCATGTGGCAGCCCCAGCCGCCTCCAGCCCCAGGACCCAGGAGCAAGTGCAAACCGCTTGTCTGCCAACACCACGTGTACTCACAGCAAACGAAGGAAGATCAAGAAATGTATTTTGAAAAAACAACAGAAAATAAAAGCAAAACTCATCAGGACAAACTGCAATTCTTATACAACAAACTACACCTATCCTATTTTAAACTACAATCTTCAAAACCCAACTCTAATAGAAACTCCAAATCTACAAAACTCCAGTCTTCTTTTAACTGCGAATCTTCTAAAATGAACAACTTCCCAAAACATCTTCCTCCTCCTTCTTGATGGGCCCTGGAAGCAAGCAGCACAAGGTCATTTCAGTGAGGGTACTGATGGTCACGGTGTCTGCCACAGCCTGAGACATGCAGTGGAGAGCGTGCCGTAGGACTTGGCTGTGGCTGGGGCCAGAGGCAGCGCAGGGCAGCGCTGTGGCGGCCCCCAGGACAAGGGCGCTGGGCACCGTGGCGCTGCAGCATGGTTAATCCCGGCGCAGCGGCAGCAGCCAAGCAACCCTCACTGCCAGCAGTGGTTGAGGGCATGTGCTGTCTTACCACTATTTAGTCTACTTCCATCTCCTCCTCATTCTCCAGCTTGATGTCAACCTGCATCTCCTCTTCATCCTCCAGCTTCATGTCTACCTCCATCTTCTCTTCATCCTCCATCTTGATGTCTGCCTCCATCTCCTTATCATCTTCTGCCTTGATGTCAACTTGCATCTCTTGCTTGTCCCCCAGCTCAACTTGGGTCGTGCTGGCAGCCTGGTCCTCCTTCTCCATCAAGTATTGGAATAGCCTAAGGCAAAAGCCAAGCAGAAGAGTGCATTGGTGCTGCCCTGGGCAGTGGAGAGGAGCTGTGGGAAGGGCGACAGGGCACCTGGCCTTCTCTTGCTCCCCAGGCAGAGCCGTGAGGCACTGGGGCCTTGGGCATGTCCCCAGCAGGAGCTGGCCTGAGACTGGGGACTCCTTGGCCAGCAGCACCCACCAGCTCTGGCAGGCTGGTGCTTGCAGCCGGAGGACTCTTTCCTTCTTGCGCTTCAGCGCCTTGCAGAGCGGTAGGACCTTGAAGACCTGCCAGAGCAAAGAGGTCAGGGGTGAGCGGCTGTGCTCCCTGCCTGCAAGGCCTGGGCACAAACCCGGCACCTGGGCCTTCCTTGGCACCCACCAACTCCTTACTCTGTGTAAGCAGGCCTTTTGTTGCTTGCTCATGCAAGGGCCAGGCTGGGCTGCCAGCAGGACAACGTTGCTCTTTTTGCAGGGCTGCATCGTGTCAGGAAGATGGGAACTGAGGAGCAGGGCACAGAGAGAGAGTAGGGCAAGCAGAAGGTTAGAAAGGCTGGGAGGAGGACAGAAGGGCTTGTGGGTCCAGGGAGAGTCAGAGGGAGCACAGCAGGGTGGGAGTTGCAGCGGGAAGTTCTGTGTTGTGGTTCTTCCTAGTAACGGGCAGTTGCTGATGGAACACGGGCTCTGACATCAGAGCTCTGTGTCACCGGAGTTCTGGAACTGCTGCCTAGCGGGCATGGGGACAAGCCCTGAAGGGGCTGCAGGTTCATGAGGGACTTCATGGGGCAATTGTAACTTTACCTCTTGAGATGATTGAAATACACTCTTAGAATCATAGCATAATAGAGTAATAGACAGGGCTGGAAAGGACCTTAAGATCATCTGGTTCCAACCCCCCATCCCATTTTAGGTCAGAGGCACCTTGCACTCAACCATGTCACCCAAGACTCTGTCCAACCTGGCCTTGAACACTGCCCGGGGTGGCGCATTCACAACTCCCTTGGGCAACCCATTCCAGTGCCTCACCACCCTCACAGGAAAAAACTTCTTCCTTATATCTAACGTAAACTTTCACTGTTTAAGTTTGAACCCTTTAGCCCTTGTCCTACCACTACAGTTCCTGATCAAGAGTCCCTCTCCAGCATCCTTGTACGCCCCCTTCAGATAACTGGAAGGCTGCTGTGAGGTCTCCACGCAGCCGTCTCTTCCCCAGGCTAAACAGCCCCAACTTTCTCAGCCTGTCTTCATACAGGAGGTGCTCCAGCCCCCTGATCATCCTCATGGCCCTCCTCTGGACTTGTTCCAACAGTTCCATGTCTTTGTTATGTTGAGGACACCAGAACTGCACACAGTACTGCAAGTGAGGTCTCATGAGAGCAGAGCAGAGAAGCAGGATCACTTCCTTGGACCTGCTGGACACACTCTTTTTGGTGCAGCCCAGGATATGGTTGCTTTCTGGTCTGCAAGCGCACACTGAAACTGGCTCATGCTGAGTTTCTCATCTACCAACACCCCCAAGTCCTCCTCTGCAGGGCTGCTCTGAATCTCTTCTCTGCCCAACCTGTAGCTGTGCCTGGGATTGCCCCGACCTAGGTGTAGGACATTGCACCTGGCTTGGTTGAACTTCAAGAGGTTGGCATCAGCCCACCTCACAAGTGTTTTGAGGTCCCTCTGAATGGCATTCCTTCCCTCCAGCGTATCCACCGAAGCGCAGCTTGGTGTCATTGGCAAACTTGCTGCGGGTGCATTCAATCCCACTGTGCATGTTACTGAGAAAGATGTTAAACAAGACTGGTCCCAACACTGATCCCTGAGGGACACCACTTGTCTCTAACTGGACACTGAGCCGTTGACCACAACTCTTTGCGTGCAGCCAGCCAGGCAGTTCATTATGCACTGAATCCAGCCAGTTCTTTACCCACTGAATCCAGCCAATTTTTTATCCACTCTTGTGCTTAAATAGACAAAGAACTGTTGGAAAGCTGCATTGGCCAGCTCCATGGGGCCAGGACCATCTCCATTGCTCTTTCACTGTGCCATGATCAGCCTGAAAGCGAGCTGAGCAGTGCCGATGTGCTGTAGCTGGAATGCATCCATGAGCGTGGAATTTAGCCCATGTCACCCAAGGCTCCATCCATCTGTATCCCAGCCAAAAGGCAGCAGTGTGTGTCCCTAGACCCGGCTGCAGACCCACAACCTCTTTGCGTGCAGCCATCCAGCCTGTTTTTTATCCACTGAGTGGTCCATCATACTGATGTATGTCTCTCCAACTTAGAGACAAGGATGTCTTGTGGGACAGTGTCGAACGCTTTGCACAAGACCAGGTAGACGACGTCAACTGCTCTACCCCTGTCCATCAGTTCCGTAGCCCCATCATTGAAGGCCACCAGATTGGTCAGGCAGGATTTCCCCTTAGTGAAGCCATGCTGGCTGTCACCAACCACCTTGTTGTTTTTCATGTGCCTTAGCATGCGTTCCAGGAGAATCTGCTGCAAGATTTTGCCAGGCACAGAGGTGAGACTGACTGGTCTGTAATTCCCTGGGTCATCCATTTTCCCCTTCTTGAAAATGGGGGTTATATTTCACTTTCTTCAGTTGTCAGGGACTTTACCTGACTGCCATGATTTTTCAAATATGATGGCCAGTGGCTTAACAACTTTTACTTGCCAGCTTCTTCAGGACCCGCTGATGGATTTCATCAGGTCCCATGGACTTCTGTATGTTCAGGTTCTTAAGGTGGTCTCGAACCATTTGAAGACTGAGACACTGAAGTCATTAAGAACCTTAGCCATCTCCAAATCCAGGGTAGCAAGTTTTCTTAATAGGTTCCTTAGAGGAACTATATTGTCCTTAGTTTGTCTTTTATTTGCTGCTTACCTATAGAAACCCTTCCTGTTATTTTTATGTTGATATTCTCTATGCAGGAAAAATACTCTCTACTAGGAGAGAAGAAAAGCAGGTCCTCCAATGTTTCTTTGACCCATAGTAGTGTATTTTGTTATATATTTTTATTTAGAAAATAATATATTGCAAATATAACTTTGATTCATAAATATATAAATATATTCATAGCTGATGAAAGGTTTGTAGGAAGATATGTCTTTATACTTCATAGTAAGAACTTCTGAGAGTCTTTAATAATATATTATTTGATTTGAATGCTTGTTTGGTGAACTCCTGGATAAAGCGGTGTCTTTCTAACTGCAGGTTGATCGCACTGAGAGAGTTAAGAATTCCTTGAACCCAAAGTTTGCGAAGAAATTCCTAATTGATTACTATTTTGAGCTTGTTCAGAAACTTAAATTTGGAATATATGATATTGATAACAAAACCTTTGATCTGAATGATGATGACTTCTTAGGAGAATTTGAATGTACACTGGGACAAGTAAGTATGCAGATGTTTTCCCTTAGAATTAAGAAAACGTCAGTTGCTTATATAATTTACCTTAAATTTACCACTGTCATCTTGTGTGATTGGGGTACTCCTAAACTGAATAGAATCCCCTTAATTTGTTTCTTAAATCCTTGGTTCCATGTATATGCATTTTATGCGCAAAAGGTTTTGCGGTGGTACCCTGAAATGTACTTTATGATGGTGACTGTCCAGATTCCTGTCTGAAACTAAGTGGACTGTCAATGAGCACAAAGTAGTGATTGCTATTTATTTACTGTAGTACTCAAATTCTTACTTTTAGGCTCCATAAAAAGAGACTTTGATTTAGAAACATAAAGAATGTTCACAAGTGCCATGTTAACCTTGTAATTTTCTTTCCACTCAAGTCAAGCAGCAGTGATTCTGGTTCTGCCTACTGTCAAATTCATTCCCATTTCCCAATCAAATTCTGCTTCCCTGTGTGCAAAGTATTTTTATTTTCAGCTTATTATGGAGACAGAGGCATGGTGAAATGAAATTCCATAACAATTTAAAATTAATCATTTATTCTTAAAGTAAAGAAGGACCTGTGGAATGAGGAGACAAACTTCTGAAAAGGCATTGCCAGCAGAGGATAAAATAAAACGAACTCCAGAAAACTGCAGGGGGAGGCTGATGTTTGTTTCCATGTGTGTTTACAAATCTGTTTGCTGAACCCCTTAATGAAACCTGGCTTTCATGTGTTTGAATTGTATGTATGAAAAACTTAAGAATGGTTTGAAATTGAAACTTAAGGTATTTGTCCATTATGTGTATCATGGTACTAGAAGACATTTGATTGCATACTGCTTCTGAAACTCTGCATGTGTTTATCTGCATATGTATTTTAAAATTTTGAAATATATCAAGTATTAACTATTTATTTATAAAAGATCATGGAAAGTAAATGCCATGCTGTCATCTTTGCGATAAAGGAAAAATTAATGAAAGGAAAACACCTTTGAAAATCTATTAAAATGTGCTACTGATACATTTAATTGTGCTACTTGATATACACATTTTGTCTTGGCAGATAGTTTCTAGCAGGACTTTAACAAAACCATTAGTACTCAAAAATGGCAGACCTGCTGGAACAGGAAGTATTACGGTAAGACAGTCTGTTCAGTATTTATCCTGAAGTGTTTTGGTTTTGGGTTTGTTTTTTTTTTTTTGTGTTTTTTTGAGTTAGCGTTTTGAACACAATATGTGTAACCTACACTGCTGTTAAAAGTATCTTAAACCTTTCTATTTATTTGTTTTTCCCCCATCCACTAATATTTCTTTGTCATCCAGAAGAACAGTGGCCTGCCTTCTGCATCTCTAGATCTCATTGCATCCATAAAATAATTAGTGCATCCAGTGTGTGAATGTTTGGGCAATATCTTTAATTGTCAGTACCAGCATCTAGTGAATCCCAATATCAAATCAAATTTTTCTTCCCTCCCCAGGCTCCATTTTTTAAAAGTTTCATTTGTGAGTAAATGTGATTTATTTTAGTGGACCTGTTGTGAATATGAGAAAACTATGTAGTTCCTGAATACAAAACAAGGATTTAATTTTGTTTGCCTTTGTAGATTACAGCAGAAGAAGTGAAGGACAACAGGGTGGTTGTATTGGAAGTAGAAGCAAGGAAACTGGACAACAAGGTATTTAAGCCATTGTCATTTCTCAGTAAAATCAGAATCTTTTCAAAACAGGAAGCATTAAAATGTTTGGGGGTTTTGTTTGTTTGTTTGTTTAGGTTTTTTTTTTTCCTGAAACAAATCCATTAAGACTCTTCTTATGCTAATAAATTGAAGAAAAATGGTTTAACTGTTTTGAAATGAACAGTAATATATTTCTAAATGAACTACAACATATTTCTATATTATATATAATATAGAATATATATTTCTAAAAAAACAAGTTCATTTCAGGAATAGTCTGTGAACAGCATGCTTCCATTTAAATGTTTAATATTTATATTTAATCATAATGTTAATATTTATATTTAGTCATAACGATAATGGAGTTTGGTATACTGATTGGTTTGAATAGGTGTATAAATGATTACCTGAAATAACTGGACAAGAGTACACTTGGAATGTATCTGTCTGTTACGTGAATGTTTTGGAGCTGGCTAAAATGACTCTATTTAGAAAGACTTTTAAAAACAAAACTAATAATGAAAAATATGTTATTTTTCTCAGTTGATTTAATGATAGTTTTTTGAACTGGATTAAATCCTAAGTTTTCTAACTAATAAGTATTATGATGAATAGTATAAATTTCTTTTGCTTGAGTTGTCAGTTATCTAGTATATGAAAACTACAGAACTTTTATCCTAAATTGACAGACATGCCCTGTTTTTTTTTGTCTCTTTCATCAGACTTGCATTTCTTCATCTAAAGCTTTTGTTCCATAAACATTTAGTTTACTTTTTGTTAATCTAAGTGTGCTTTAACTGGCATTTAATAACATTCATGCCACAGGCTGTTGGAATAATTACATGTTCTTTAAATACAGGATTTTTTTGGAAAGTCAGATCCTTATCTGGAATTCCACAAGCAGACGGGAGATGGAAACTGGGTGATGGTTCACCGAACAGAGGTAGTATATTTTCAGGCAACAATTTAGAGATTAAAATTATTTGATTTTTAGCATGTCACAGCACTAGAGGTACAGTGCCTTATAAAAAGAAGAGAGTGGTCTGGTACTTGACACACAGACTGGTTAGAAATGACCTCAGATCTTCCACTGATTTTATGATGGAACAGGAAGTCTACCTTACTCTGTTTCTGATTTATGCCATCCTGTTTTAAAGGAAAATACTGAAAAAACCCAACCAAACAGACAAACAAACAAAAAACCCCACAAAAAACCAACCACAAAGAACCAAGCCCTACCACAAAACTTTCTGCAGTCTAAAAGAAAACAAATGTTTTGGAAAGGTACTGTGCACTCACACACAGACATTTGTCTGAGTGCTGTTCTAAGGGTAAAAGTTGGGCATTCGTGTGACTGTGCTGTTCTTAGGTCAGCGTCACCTAGCTGTACCGTTTAGTAATGAAAGTAACTATACCACATGGTTGCATAGCAAGGGCAAGACAAGAATAATGCTGACTGAGGGAAAGTGTGCTTGAGCAGCAGCAGCCTACTACCTTGGAGGAGGTGCAGAGGTGCCATGGCAGCAACTGACAGGGCAGGTTCAAAATGTCTCACTGTAGTGGAAGCCCAGACCCTAGTCACAACTGAGGTACTGTGTGCATTTGAAGCGGTGACTGTATTAATTTTGAAGTGTGGATGTCAAAGAAGTATAAATCCTTTTTGTGTCAGATCTGTAAACCTTGTTTCTCTTGTAAGGTGCTTCTTATGTGTAAACTATATCTTTCCCATGAGGATTTCAGTCATCTTCAGTTTTAGATAAAACCCAAATTTGCTGTTCTAGCCTAGAACTGGTTGGAGGATTAGTTCTTTATGTTACAGATTTTAAAAACTTTTTATGTTACTAACCATTATTTACTCTTTTTATTTTCAAAAGAGCTGTTTCTTTCCTTGCACTCATACAGTGCTGGAAGTGTAAGTATTATTAGGTATCATTAATTTAGTATTTCTTGTTGCATGTAGTTTCTTGTGCTTTATAAGATCGTGATTTGGTGTGTATTGGGCATATTACATTGTCTGGTAGAATTTGGTGTTTGACAAATGCTGAAGATCGTTCAGTATTATTCTTAAATGTCATGTTTTTAGTGTTCAATTTGAGACCTTTTATCCTTATGTACTGTTTCTGCTTAACTATACCATGAATTTCTTGAGGGAGTAATTCCATAAGCAGCATTTCAAAATAAATAGAAGCTGCAGTGAATTGTAATCTCTAGAGCAGTGATGTATTCAGAATTTCCAGTGTAATCTTTTTCCACTTTCTTTGGTAAGCTACTCTTTCATATATGTTTGTGTTTGTGTGTACTATGAAAAAAAGGCAATATTTATATAAATATTAATTTTTGCAGTGTAGTATCTGAATCATATAATAGATCACAATGCAGTCTAGAAAAACATGGAGCTGAAAGATACTATCTCTTTTGGAAAATGGTATTGCTTGTTTAGAATGTTATGTTTGTTTATATATTCTACATGCTAGGATTTGAATTGCAGGAAGTGATGGACAGCATCATTAGTCAACTGGTTTTGCTTACAAAAATCATGGCATGAAGGTATAACCCATTACAATGACTACATTCCACTCCTCGGAACAATACTATTCTGGCTTTTTTTTATAACCAGGTTATTAAGAACAACCTGAATCCAGTTTGGAGACCCTTTAAAATCTCTCTCAATTCTCTGTGTTACAGTGACATGGATAAGTCGATCAAGGTAATGTATATGAAACGTGTGTATGAATTAAAAAATAAGAGTATGTAATAATAAATGGAAGATGTGTTATTCTAGTTATTGTCTCTGTTTCGAATTGAATTGAAAGTATTAGATTTCTTACTCTTACCTGAAATTCACAAAGATGCATGCATGTTTTAAGGGCAAAAAATGTATCTCACATTTGTGATGCATTGTCTGGTAGAATTTGGTGTTTGAAAGTCGGAGAAAACAGTTAAACGCAAATAGCTTTGGAAGACCTGGTTCAGTTTCTTATTTGGATCATAGTTTTAGGGTTGCATCAGCCAGTATCAGTGGTGTTGAGACACTGTATAGTGGAAGATGTGTGGTAAAGCCTATAATATCCTTTGGTCTACATTATAGATCTTACAATACTTTGTTACTGGTGCAAAAGGTAACAATAAGGAAATTTTTAATATACTTCCTGGTACAATTAATTACGCTAAATATGCCAGCTGAGATAACAGATGTGGACCAAATATGTCTTGTGGATACCAGATATAGCAATCTTTTCTCCTCAGATAGAACTGAACTTTCTGTCAGAAAGTCACCAAACCTGTGAAGTGACAGTTCTACCAGGACTGCTCTTTAACTCTTTGTGTCTTTAGATTTTATCTTGAATAAATTACTTTTAACTTCTGAGTGTTTTTCTTCAGGAATTCCCTTTAAGTGTGGAATTGAAACTAATCAACCCATCAAAAGGCCATTTATAATCTATTATGAACATGTTAGGAACCTGATACTTTAGCATTTAAGAAAAAAAAACAAACAACTAATGAACGAGTAAACCACTGTACTTGCCATTTTTCCTCTGGGTAGGAAAAATGAGAGAATGATCTGCATGTGACAGATAGGTATTAGTCACATGACTTGATGCAGCCCTGGAATATGCTTAGCAGCCAGAGGGATTTGGGTGTTATCAGCACCTGTATAGTTTTAAACACATAATTAGAGATCAGACTAATGAACAACTTTAGAAGCCTGCTTCCCAAACAGTTTCTGTATTTTCCTTTTTCATTCCTTTCTGCTTCCCTTTTCCCAAAACCAGCTGTAATAACTCTTTCACCTCCATATACTATAAATGTATTTATCTTTTTCAGTAAACAGCCATACTAAAACTATAGACCACTGATTAAATTATATCTATTAAGATGGAGTAATTATCAGTTCTGTCATCATTTTAATAAAGCCTGTTCATTGGAATCCTACCTCAGAAGTGTAGGTTTATTTCCAGAGGAAATAGATTTTACTTGGAGATGTTACAGAGTTGCAGGCAGACATTAGGATTATGTCTTAATTTATTAAGTCCAGGAGCTATTACTTCAAACATAAAGATACAGGAAGAATTGTATTATAATGTTGAAGGATTAAACCGTACTTTTTAACACTTTTATAGTGCACAGTTGCATACGTTATGGGCTATTTGTCATAGTAAGTAAACCTACCAACTTTTTCATGAGTGGCTTGGTTTGTGTATCCCCAGAAATGCACAAACCAAGTTGTTTCTTTATCTTACGGATTTATTGCTATATTCCATCAGAGTGTGTTTGCAGTCAGTGAAGTTTTTCCATGTTGAAAATGTGAGCCTTTCATCTGGAGCAAGCATGCCTAGTTCTGCTAGGTCAAATATGTACACAGTCTCATCACCTGGTTCCCTAGTGGTTTTGTATGTTCAGAAGAAGCATACATGGAACAAAAGAAACACTTCTGTCTTGCTTGGATAAGCATTGAAAATTGGCTTAGATTAGTTGCATATATCAAGCAAGACAAGCTATGATTCCTTTAAAAGGAAAGATAACTAACTGTGCCAGCTGTGAGTAGGCATCATAACTGTTGCCTCAGGAAATGTCTTCAGTTTTAAATTTCAGGTACTGAAGAACTTGGCTGAGTATTTGATTGGCTTAACCTATGGCATTCAAAAGAATTTACATAGCATCTGCCATGAATATTAGTCTTTTGGTTCTGTAGCTGCTTGTATGGGATGCTGTTCACTGCATGTGCATGCATTTATTTATTAGTACGTTCAAAATGTAGGAGTAGTGCAAACTGCAACTTAGAGGCATGAGGCATGTTCTGCACAACATAGAACTGCACAGCAATCTATGCATCATATTTTGTACTTCAACATTCTTGTTTGTATTCAGAGAGTTAATTCCTCTCAGAAGCTCAAGCATATGTTGAAGTTGTTTGTTTTACTTTATTATTCCTAAATGCAGTGGCCAAGTAATCAACGGAATTGTTTTTTTAATATAATGTATGGGTTTTTTCAGTCTGGAAAGACAAACATGAAAATCATAGAATCATAGAATAGTTAGGGTTGGAAAGGACCTTAAGATCATCTAGTTCCAACCCCCTTGCCATAAACAGGGACACCTCACACTAAACCCAATGCTTAATCCAACCTGGCCTTGAACACTGCCAGGGATGGAGCACTCACAACCTCCCTGGCCAACCCATTCCAGCATCTCACCACCCTAACAGGAAAGAATTTCTTCCTTATGTCCAATCTAAACCTCTCCTGTTTAAGTTTGAACCCGTTACCCCTTGTCCTGTCACTACAGTCTCTAATGAAGAGTCCCTCCCCAGCATCCCTATAGGCCCCCTTCAGATACTGGAAGGCTGCTATGAGGTCTCCATGCAGCCTTCTCTTCCCCAGGCTGAACAGCCCAACTCTCTCAGCCTGTCTTCATAAAATACCTGTTCATTTCAAGCTGTATGTATTCAGAAAAGGTTTTCTTGAAGCTTGTTTTGATTCCATTCTAATGGAAGATTCCTGCTTTAACTTATTAAGCTACTTTATTTTTTTCCTGTTATTTGATTAGCTAGCATGTCTGCATTGCTAAACTGAAATAAAATATCAGAAGTGGATGGAACTAGCTTATGCTATTATAAATAAATAACCAGTTTTTTTATCTGAAAAGGCAGATTGGCCACATTTGTAAGTTAAACTTTTAAAAAACGGAAATTGAGGTTGCTGTATATAGATAACAGTGGTAGAATGATACTCAAACTGATAGGTTCTTAGGAAATAAAAAAGATTTCACTTGTTCTGACTTCTTTGGTGTGTTGGGGTGTTAAAAGATGTTAAAACCCCTCAAATATTGTTTCTAGACTTATGGCTGAACCTTCACATACTTCTGAATTCTGAGCTATCTTTAATTAATACAAAAGTGTTAATAAAACTCTTGTGATTGCTGAATAACTGGTTCACTAATTTTTTGACTGGATGTTCAGAGATAGCTAAATTTCCTTAATACCTCTGAAAAATTAAGTCTGTTAATCCATGATTACAGTAGGAAAAAACGACATTATTCTCTTGCTGTTCTCAACACCCTCACAACCCCAAAACATAGTTCAGTATAATTGATGTTACTTGCTCATTCAGGACCTGAAGCTGCTTAGTATTTTCATCTCTCCTTTGTTCCAGTGAAATATCTGGTGTGAAATGGGTTACATTGATTTTTATCATGTTTCGTTCATAATTTTAGGTGTAACTCTATGCAATTCTGCGAGTGCAATCTGGGAAAATCACCATGATAAAAGAGATTCAGGTTTGCCTGAAGAAATGTTATTGAAATGTTTGTTGCTTTTGTAGGGCCATTTCTGTTACTAACACTGAACAGTGCTTCATTTTAGGTAGAGTGCTATGACTATGATAGTGATGGGTCTCATGATCTCATAGGAAGCTTTCAAACTACGATGTCAAAACTGAAGGAAGCATCCCGGTCCTCACCTGTAAGTCTTATGTAGTCTACCTGTGTGCTTTTGATGAGCTGTTTTACTCATTTGGGAGCAAAACTTAATGTTACTTGACTTTGTGATATTGAAGTTGTTAGGCTGCACCTTAACAATGCTGCTGTAGTTGAGGCTAGCTCAGCATTTACATTATGCATCCATTTACTTACATGATGGCAGGAGCTGCATAACCTGGCTCAGTGTTGACTGCACTAGTAGGTTAAGGTAATGGTTTAACTGATGAAGCCTCAACAACTGATTTTGGGAAGCTTATAAATATACGTATTACTTCATATGTCAGTACTACAGTTGCTTTGGTAAAGACATGGTGATTCAAGCAAAAATCAGGTTGGTTGGTAGTAGAATCCTCAGAGGGAAAATAGTACAATTTCTTTGGTTAAAATACGGTTGTCTAAACAAACATATTTCTAAACTTTTGTTAAGAGAGGATTTCTATCTTGTTAATAGCATTCTTCTTGCTAATTTTGGGCAAGCTGGGTTAAATTTTTCATAGTGAGACTGTGTTTTTAATACAAGCCCAAGCATCATTCGTAGAATGAAGAATTTTTGTTGCATAAATGATAGTTATAGTGCTTATGTTAGATTTGTTTGTGTTCATGCAGGTTGAATTTGAGTGCATCAATGAAAAGAAACGACAGAAGAAAAAAAACTATAAAAACTCTGGTATTGTGAGTGTTAAGCACTGTGAGGTCAGTGATGTATTCTGGTATTACTCTGCTTCTAAGTGTTCAGGCATAACAGCTGTCACCTGCTGTGCTTTCACTCTCAAACTGTAAGAGACTTTAAAATGTCTGAAAGTTCTAGACACAGTAGGTATTTAAGGACTCTGATTCATATTAGCAGACAGATTGGCAGCTGAAACTTGTGTCTGCCCTCCTCTGTCCCCTCACTTTCTCACAAAGGTGCCATCTAGATGGTAAAGGTCACTTACTAATTTGTAAGGCCATTCCTGAACCCTTGCATTTCCCAACTCACCATTATGTGGTCAATTAAAATCTGGTAAGTCTGTTATAATATGTTGGTTTATAAATAATAGAGTTTTTGCAGCTGCTTTATTGTCTACCTATAATTTTGTAAAAGGCCTAATTCTGATGCACTGATGGCCCACTCTGTAGATATCCTCACTGCAGTGGGTGAGTGAAATCTGTAGAGTAAAAGTAGTATATAGTAAAAGTATGTATCTTTAGATACCTGTAGAGTAAAAGTAGTGCTTTGCATGGGTAAAGATAACAAATCTACAATCTCAAAAGATACTGCAGTAATATTTATTGGTTTTCTCAAATTAAAAAAAAGTTAATTTCTATATTTAACTTATATTTTTAGATCATAGTAGAGTGCACATTCCTTGATTACATCATGGGTGGGTGTCAACTGAATTTCACAGTAAGTAAAATCGTTTATATAGAGTAGCTTTTGAGTTTCAGAATGAATGGAAATAGATAATTGATAGCCTGTGGGCCTGTGCTCTGCATTTTATTTTCAGGGTTTTGTTTTTTTTTTTTTTTTGGGGGCAGGGGGGGGGGTGGTTTTTTTTTTTGGGGGGGGGGTTTTT
>NDXB01014123.1:399955-421024 GCA_002631895.1 Agapornis roseicollis
TTTTTTTTTTTTTTGGAGGCAGGGGTTGGGTTGATTTTTTTTTTTGGGGGGCGTGTTTTGTTTTGTTCTGTAGCATGGAGGGGGAAGTCATTTTGTCAGAGTCTGTGTAGTGTGTTTAGAAAAGATTATTTTAATGGCACAAAGTTCCGAACCTGTAGTTATGTTTGTTAGAAACCAACTGAGCTGTGTGGTTGGAGCCCAAGGAGAACCAAATGCGGTACAAATAGCAGTAAGATGTCTTCACCTAGTGATATACTTCATCACCAAAGCAGAGAAGACTCACTGAGATTGGAGAACTGTCTCTACACTTCTGTGTTGTCTGTTGTACTTCTGAGAAGAAGGATGTGTATGGCAAGATAGAGGGTGAAGTTAGTTTAATAGCTATTGAAGACCCACCGTGAAGTGAACACAGTGAAAACCTGACAGATGAAAGTTATTTCAGCCCTTCTGAAAAATGCAAAGCTGCTGATGGTTTTGTGGAGGCATTAAGTGTTAATATTCCAAGAAACCTGCATTTGAGTATTATGCCTATTAGATTTGTAGATATCCTGGCAACTACTGTTTGCAACCCTTTTATGATTTTCAGTTTGGCCTTGTGATTGATAAGAAAGATAATTTTACTACTAACAGCAATTTAATACAAACATTGCATTTGACAGGTAGGGATAGATTTTACAGGCTCCAATGGAGATCCTCGCTCTCCAGACTCTCTGCACTACCTCAGCCCTAATGGAGTTAATGAATACTTAACAGCCATTTGGTCTGTAGGACTGGTCATTCAGGATTATGATACGTAAGTTTTAGATTTTCATTTGAATAATTTTGAGATATGTATAGATTTTTATGGTAGCTTCTTAAATGAGTGTTGAAGGTGCTAGCAGATATGTTGGAATAAAACTTCTGAGATGAAATGTAGAGCTATAAAAGACTTCAGAAACACTGTGGAATCGTTGAATCACATAATCACAAGAAGCTTGTGTTACAGCAGACAAACAGCAAGGCTTTTCATCTGTGATGCAAAAAGCAGTGTTGATTTAAATAAATGCTTGCATTCTTGCTGATTTGGTGTGAAACACTGGTTTTGTTCCTAGAAACAATTATATGGCACAACTTCCATTTAATTCTGCCTCTTAATGCTTAATAAACAGCATTTTCAATAGTCAAAAGTGGTACTGATTAGCTAAATTTACTGAACTATGACAGCTTTTAAAGGAAGGCATCCACTTCAGTTTCTTTAAAATTGCCTTTTTTAGAGATAAGATGTTTCCAGCCTTTGGATTTGGTGCACAAATTCCTCCTTCATTTCAGGTAATGGAATATGTAAATACACTACATATTAACTAAAAGCACTTACTTTCAGGAGATTGTATATACAGTCCTTGACCATTTCTTGTATATTTACAGGTGTCACATGAGTTCCCATTAAATTTTAACCCATCAAACCCGTTCTGTAATGGTAAGTCTGAGTAAGTCTAAGGTGAAGGGGTAAATCACATGGAAAGTGAACTGTGAGACCTATTGTTCTAATTAAATAATGAGTTTAGTTCTGCAAAAGGAAACAATTTTATAATTGTTTTCTTAGTTGCTGCAATTAGCATTTGGTCTCTCTTCTGTAATGATTTGTGAAAGAAGTGTTTTAAACAGGGTATAGTACAGGTAAATTGGAATGATTCTCTTATGTTGTCAAGCCAATTCATTCTACTTCACTGTGGAGTGGAGTTGTCTGGTTTGAATATGATGCTGCTAGTGCCTGTTCAACATGGCCTCACTGATCACACTATTAACTACCATGAGCTACTAGATGAAGAGTACTGTTGCAAGCCATAGAGTGCTGACCTTTCTCTTCACATAGAACCAAACATGTTAAGCAGGTTCATTAAGCACTGGTCAAGCTAAAGGCCTCCACTGCTTATAGAATCATTTACTTTTTTCATCATGGTTGGTTTTAAATCTTCATGTCATCACTTTAAATAACCAAAATAGACAGTGTTTCAGGAAGAGTGAGTGCTTCAAAATATCTGATATGAAAAAAGATAAATGTGATCTATTTGTGTTGTCTAGGAGTCCAAGGCATCGTTGATGCATATCGGGCTTGTCTTCCTCAAGTGAGGTTATATGGACCAACAAATTTTTCTCCAATTATAAATCATGTGGCAAGATTTGCTGCTGCAGCTACACAACAGCAAACAGCATCTGTGAGTTCCTTACCGCTCTTTTTTATACTACCGTATAACTTTTTACTTTTTCTTTCCCTTCCAGGTAACATATACTGTTTTTCTCTTTTAAGCTATATTTGTTTTGAGAGATGGATAGTTACCTTGTGAATTGGTGTTTGGTACCCTTAAAAGGAGATAAAAGATAACTGATTTCTGAAGATTGTGCACAGTAATTCTCCAAAATTAACTAAACAAACTCTTCAGGGTTGAAATACCAGGTTAAAAATATATGGAATCTTTATGGTATTTTGTATTCCAAGCTCTTGCCGTGCTAGTCAGGTATTAAAAGTCTAATTTAAGCCTTTGCATATAGGAAAGCGATTTAACCTCAGCTGAGAAAATCACCTAGACATAGTTTCACATCAGATGGCTGAGATAGAGAATTAAATAAGATAACAAAGAAATGGAGGATACAGTCCCTACCACCTAGGTGCCAACATAGATAATAAATTGTCTGTACTAGAAAGCTTTAGGTGCTGTATGTGCTGTCTTTATTAAAATTGTGTGTGTGAGTTGTTGACCATATTAAGAAATAGGAAATCTAAAGAGCAAGTCTTGAACATGAAATAATTTAAATAATAATCCATGCAAGTTCAGCAAATCTGAAGCTATGTATATGCTAAATAATTAATAATAGCAGATGCTGGTGTCTCAGACATCGTGTAAAATCAGAAAATAAAATCAGCTGGTTTTGCATAGAAAAGTACCTGTGGAAACCAATTTGGTTTTCATAGCCTTTCAGTAGTAACTGTCATCAATATATACATATATACACACACACACAGAAAGTAGCAAAACCTCTTGTACTTTTTTTTTTTCCCCAGAGAGTCCAATATGCCTTGCAAGAGACTTTTTTTCTGCCTGAAAGGATGTATTGAATAAATTTTGCTGCCTTGCTATTTAATGTGCATTGTAGATATTTTGGGTTTGCTTTTGGGATTGGTTTGTTTTTTTTTTTTTTTCTCAGTATAAGGGAAGTATGAGAAGAAAGAAATAAATCCAGTGTGATCGTCTATCACGCTGCTGGTCTTGGGCTTCTCTGATCATAGTTGTTTTGTAGACATTGTTGGAGAGGTGAAATAGAGTGTTGGGGAGCAAGGAGAAAAGGTGATACCTGAACACAGCATATAAGGGAAATCCAATTATTTTAGAAGCAGGTAAGTGAAGACAAGGAGCAAAGTTCTGAAGAGAAAGAATTCTATGTATACCTTTGGAACTTGAATTTCTGCTGCCCTGCAGTCTCCTGAAATGAACCAAGTGAGAGAAGACTAGAAGTTCAGCAAGTGCTTATAGTTTTTGAATTTTGTACTTCTAGTTTATTCTTCATGCTTCAATCCAGAACAGAGGCTTGAATAAATTGCCAGAGTACTTCAGGGTGGTCTCAGATACCTTGATAATTAACTTCACAAAGCAGCTAGAAAACATCATTAAAGAAATTTGAAGATGGACATGCCGTTTTTCAGCATGAAGAAGATATGTTTTAATTTAAAAGAGTTCCAGGACTCTTTTGTTCATTCACTGTTAGCTGATGAAGAGCAAGAGTGATACCACTTGTTTTTTTGGGAGGTGATGTTTAAAGATGACTTCTTCTAAAAGATTGATTCTGGTGTCCATATAAATTTCTGCAGACTACAGTTGAAGCTTGACCACAACTTAGATGTTTGCTTGTAAAATTCAGTGAGTGTATTGAACATACTTAAAATGACCAAAGCATGTATGTAGTCTGTGTATTCATTTTTCTAAGTGTACATGCCTACCTGTTTTCTGGTTTTTGTCATAACGTGGTGTTTATTGGTTTGACAGCAATACTTTATACTCCTGATCATAACGGATGGTGTGATAACAGACCTTGATCAGACTCGAACTGCCATAGTTAATGCTTCAAAATTGCCCATGTCCATTATCATTGTTGGTGTTGGAGGAGCAGATTTTGATGCTATGGAGTTTCTTGATGGTGATGATGGAGTTCTTAGGTCCTCATCTGGAGAACCAGCTGTCAGAGACATTGTCCAGTTTGTGCCATTCAGGAAATTCCAAAATGTAAGTAATCTTGGTGGAATGTTTAATAAATACGGTAGAGGTATGCTGGGTTTGCTAGGATAGCCTACATATAGTCCTAAGCTTTTTCAGAGTCTCTAAAATTAACTGTAAAGTCTAAAATGAAAAAAGGACAAAAAACTTCAGCATCTGTAGAATTTTCAGTAGGTGAGCTTATGCATGTTCAAAAAGATTCCATTCTGGTTTCAGCACTGCATTTCTGACAAGTTGCTGCAGAGGAATGACCTTTGTAAATCTCCCTCAAACTTGATTAAATATATGGATGTGTTTTTCATTTGGGAGGAAGAACTTACTGTGGTTTTGTTCTTATGGTAGAGTGTCTTTATTGTGGATGTCCATTTGTAAATGTGGGTTAGTCTCACATTTTAGTGCAGTGTTAAAATTCAAGGCTAAATCAGGAAGGCTGTAATCAGTAGAAATTGTGTGTGGGCACAATAGTGGTGATAGTTTTGGTTCTCTTTAAAACAAGGATACCAAAAAAAAGAGGCAGTGAAAGAATTGAGTCCTGATTTTTTTTTGCTGTAGAACCCAATAAAATATGTGCTGGCTAGTATATAGTCTGACTTTTAAATGTGTGTCCTGGGTTCAGCAATAGCAGTCAAATATTGCTGGAAAAAAGTTGATCTAAGAAAAAAATCAAACAAACCAACCCAAACCAATAAAGAAAACCGAACAGAAAAAGGAACAAACCCCAAACCCAGAAACCTAATAAGTAGAAAAAAACACAAACAAAACCAAAAAAAAACCACAAACAAAAACACAGACAAAAAGCAAAGAAAATTTCTTCAGGATGGGGGAGATAAGATTAATATTTTAATTTCCACCCTTATGTTCTAATTTTGTTTCTTAATATTAACCCTATTAATAATACTCCTTATAGCTTCTTTTTTTGTCTTTGTACTTCTGATAGAAGTTCTGTTAGTGTTGGAGCAAATCATTTAAATTGAAAGGAGAAAGAGCAAAATCAGTATAGAATATGCTCACTGAATAATGCACCTGGATGCAGATTATCTAGGGTCAATATTCAGTACAAAATTATACATTAAAATGCTTTCGGTTTCTAGAAACAGGGGTGCTTTTTTCCCCATGGGTACTTAGTCTTACAGTGAAAACAGCATCTCTAGCAGAGCTCCTCTTTAGCAGTACAATTACTGTGGGTGAGACATGGTGCAAAAGGTTGTGGATGATGAGACAAATCCCTGAAGCGTCATATAAGCAGATAGTGAAAGAGTGCTTACATGGCTGAAGTTTGACATCTGCACTCTGCGTGTATTGCATATGACAAAAGGTACCTTCAGACATGGCAGGCCTTTGCACACCCATTTTCTGTTACTTCACTGGGGTAAGGCAGCCATCTGCTTCCTAGTAATTGGAGTAAAACAGTAAGAATATCAGAGAAGCTTCCATCTGTCCCACAAGGGCACTGTGTAAAGGTCTGTGTAAAATGCCAGACTTTAAATTGACCTAGTAGAGGAGGTGCTTATTACCTGTCTTAGGATCTCTGTTAACAGTTGATGGAAACTGAAACTGTGTTCTTTTTTGTAAGTCTCCAAAAGAAGCCCTGGCGCAGTGTGTCCTGGCGGAAGTCCCTCAGCAGGTGGTGAACTACTTCAGCACCTACAAATTGCAGCCTCCCAAGAATCCTGCTGCGAAATGAATGGGCTGACCAGGGTTGCTGGGATTTTGTGCTGGCTTTACTTGCTGAATCTGCAGCCTTTGGTTCTCCACACGCTTCTGTATATGTGTATACACACACACCTCTGTGTGGTAACGTCTGTTAGCTTTTGCCTGCAAATCACTCTGCCAGGTGTGCCTTTTAAGGGCCAAAATTATGTTAATATTTGATGTTGATTTGAGAGATGGGGCTTACATGGGTGCATTTTCTTTTGAAAAGTAAGAGTGGAAGAGGTTAAATATGCAGAGGGAAAGGGGGAGTGGAACAGCAGCCTGTTTCATGAATATGCCCTTGCTGATAAACATTTCTGTGGGGATCAACAGGGAGAGCTGCAGTTTCTCTGTGATCATAAGACTAGTCAGAAACGAAGAAGAGGGTATATTCCCACCAAGCAGGTAATAGTTTGTACATGCTTCAACAAATCTGAAATATTTTGGGCTTCTGTGTCTATTAAATTTCATAACAAAACTTGCAAGTTACATAACAAAATAAACAAGTGCCACAGGGCATAAAGGCCCTCCTTGCATGCCTACTTTATGCTTGCCACTTTAGTGCCTTTGGCCAATGCCTGGCATTCAAGGCTGTGTGAACTTGAGCCAACCAAGTCATTAAAATGTATGTTCTTTTCTAGTGTGCATTCTCTTAAGGTAGCACAAGAAGAACAAGGGTGAATCAAGGTAAACTTCAGACATCTGAGAAGAATGCTACTGGCCTTTGAGGACACTCAAAGTAAAAGTTGTAAGATGTATTTCAGTGTGTACTGTGCTGGAAAATGGGAACTGTAGATTTTGTTTTGATTGGAGTTTTGGTTTTGTGTCCCTTCTCCCCAAGCCAGTTAGGACTATTGATCTTTAAAGGGCTTTATGTGAAGTGAGAATTCACTTTCTGGTTGATAAGTTTTGTCTGATTTATGACTGTATATTTTCAAGAAAAGGCAGTTCTTGAAAGTGCTACCTGTGTTGGTTTTGTCATATTTTGAATCATGCTGCTTTTTCATGAGCCCATTAATGGAAAGTGGTTACAAAATTCCTTCTTTCCTCCCTGAAGGAAGACAAGAAAGTCTCTGAGCCCCAACCCTGTAATCATACTTTGTTTCTCTAGGGCATACAATTCCTGGTTTATTTTCTTTGCTTAACTTTTCGTCTCTAGCATTTATGTCAAGTGTAAATCATGTTGCATTTGCATAGTGGACAGATTAAGCTTTCTTGTCTCCCAGCTCTTCAGCGAAGAAGAGGGTATATTCCCACCAAGCAGGTAATAGTTTGTACATGCTTCAACAAATCTGAAATATTTTGGGCTTCTTGCTTGCTGAGGATCTGTTCTGATCCTGTCAGTGCATGTAACATATATGGATGTAAAGGTCTCATTTATCACTTCCTGAATGCCCATCTTGAACATGAATTTTGCTGTTTCACATTTGAATTGTTTTAGACATCTGACTGATTCGGTTTTGGATGGTCTAGCTGTAACATTAAAGAACAGAATGGTCTAGCACTAAATTTAGCATACTTGGGCATTCAAGATTACACCAAGTTATAGTGTACGTGACTTTGTATGTGACTTTTTTAGTTGCTAAAGCTGCTCTGTATAGTTTGGGTGGTATTTTTTGTTCCATGCATGTATAATCCTGTCAAAAATCTGAACTCACATTAACATTGTTGGATGAAAGATGTTTGCATTGAGATTATCTTATACATCCTGTAAAACATACCACACGTTCTGTAGACAATTGGCTAGTTATCAATCATGAATGAGTATGTTAACTCTCTATTCTATTTTCCTTGATGAAAGGGGGTCCTAAATAGTTCCAGTAGTGGAATATCAAAGAAGAAATTTTTTTTCATATTAAGCCAAGCTCTTTCTTATTTCTTAAATCTAATTCATATGTTTATATAAAAATCTACAATCAACTTTTAATCAGTGTAGTGCAAATGTGCTACTACTTTATTTATAAATTATAATGAAGTGTCATGCCAGATATGCAACAGAACATATTAAGATCAACAAAGAGTTACAATGAACCTAAATTGCACTGCTGCAAATAGGTATTATAATTTTGGAGCAGTAAATGTTTTCACAGCTACACACTCCGTGTACAGAGGTAACTGGATGCGGTATTAGTGCTTTGTCTAGATTCACTGAAGTGGACGTGTAGTGTTGATAGGAGTACAGGATAGTACTGAAGAACTCAAACCATTCTGTGATTCCTGTGATGTGTCTGCCAAAAATATAATGCTGCATCTGAGTTCTGTTACTAATTCTAGTTTAAGTTGCTATGGAAGTGCATTTAATCGAATTTAATTATGTTTATAGGTATTATTATACTAAATATTTGTTGCATATAAAATAAAAGCTTTCATTTTGTCTGTATTCTGTACATAAATTCTGAGTTTCTACAGTGGAGAATTCATTATCTCTTACTGGAAAAGTGAAAATTGCCTTCATGTTCCTCAGGCTTAGGGAATTAAATACCATATCCACAATACCTACTTCTCCAAGTGCCTTATAGTGTGTAAAAGAAAAGTGTTTCAGACCTGACAAGGGAAGAACCATTTTCCAGGTATAACCTCTTAGAGATGTACAGCTGACGCCTGCTGAAAAATTTGGAAGCTTCTGAGTTAGGCTGAAGCAGTATTCTGAGTCAAGAAAATGCAGCTGATTGTGAGTCGGGGGAGGGTAGTTGCTGTATTTTGCCTTTTTTTTTTGTTCATTTTTACAAGTTAAAAATGCCTTAGTTGCTTGACAGTGGTAAAGCAAAATACTGTCAGTTTTGTGAATGTAGGTCGCTTGCGCTTGTAGGTCACTTGCACCACCTTGTGATCAAAATGATGTATAGCAGTCTTTGTAATCGGATGGTTTTTGCCATTTAGAGGTCGTAATATATATACATACGTACAGCAGAGAAATAACCTGTATCCAGAATTTTTTACTTTCCTATGTATTTCTGTTCTGCTGAAGTTAACTGATTTACAATGCCTACACATTAAAAATATGATTTCAGTATACTGTTCTTCTGTTGTGCCTTTGTACTCAGCATTTTCTGTATCATGATAAATGCTGCTTTTGCAGTTCCTGTAATGAGTATTGCACAGGCTGAACAGCTAAGATTTATAACAAGTATTATCAGATGAGAGGAAAAATGCCTTTTCACTCAATGGTTATGAATGTGCAGTGTGTATTTCATAAAGCATCTCATACTGGCTTTTAGCAAGAAGGTATTCTGAATTTGGACAGTTTTAGCAGTGCCTGTTTCATGCTGTTTTGCCATGTGAGAGTTCTCTCATGTATACTGTCTAATACAGTTATTAATGGCTCTCCAAAATGTTTTTTGGAACAGTGTTTACCTTTTAAGTAGAGGGGCATGGAGATTTGGTTGTTTTCTCATTTTGAAATACATTGTCCTATTCCACCCTTCAGCTTTTTTACACTCAAGTGTAGTCAAGTTTGAGATGCTTTATTGGGAAACTGGGAAATACTGGAGACATAGCATTGCAGCAGAGTGTAATGCCACACACAGCCTGAGTGAGCTTTGGTACCTGCAAGGTGTGTCTTCTGAGTGCACTAGAGTGATCTTCTTGACTTCTTCATCAGTAAAGAATCCACAGGGTTCTGACAGAACTGACAGGCTTTCCTGCAGTCCTGCACTGTTGAGATCTGTAGCAAAGCAGCAACTCTTGGGATGCTCTGTTGCTGCAGTGTAGTGCTTGCTGCTGCAGTCTCAGCCCTTACTTTGTTATATATGTCTCTGTGATTGATGAATTTAAATATGCCAACAGTGAAAATACTTGGAAGTAACCTGGTAGCATTTGTGTAGGCAGAAGGGGTTTGGATCTTTTGCAATGAGAGCGAGCTTTACCCATTAATACAAAAAATATTCAAATATGGGGGTTATGGTTTTTTCCCCTTTCATAATGCTTTTACAACTCTCAAAAAAGATGTAAGAACCATATATTGTAATGAATTCATAGATCATTACTGTTCACAGAAGGCCTCATTTGTGAAGCAGTTCTGGAGTATTTCTAATTCTGAGATTGTATTGAAGCATTTTTGGATGTGCAATAGATGAATAATTCTTTATGATGCATCTTATCATTTTCTGCCTCTGTTGTTGCATTTTTTATTCTTACATATCAACACATAATATACAAAGATAGTTCTTACTATGTAGCAGCTGAACCTTGACCTCACTACTGATGCAACAGAACTTGCTTTTTGTAACAGATTTCTGTTTTGGTCACGTCAGAGGATGTGTGGAATATGCAACATATGGAATTCAAACATACAGCTTGCACTCAGGCAAAGATCCCACTGATTCTGGTGGATCACATGTAGCCTGGAAAATGAATGTGTAATCTTGGCTCCATGCCTTCCTTGGCTGGCTGGTCAGCTGAGGAGCTGTGAAGCCTGCTCTATGATTTCTTGGCTTGGCCTGTGAGTAATAGTTTCAGTTCACAAAACTGCTCATCTAGTGGAGACCAAAAATGGATTGGGAGAGGGAGGAGATGCAAACCCATGTAAAATAAAGAGAATTAAGCTTAAAACACAGCTTTAGCTGTTTGTTTTATATTCCATCCTTTTCTGTGATGACTCAGTTTAGAAGGTTGACACTGTGAGAGGCCTATCTTAGGAAGCTCTATCCATCTTGGCTGTGACACTGGTAAAGGATTTACTTTAGTTCAGGGATACTATGCAGCTTGTCCCCAGTAAGGCATGGGGTTCACACTGCACCATCAGTCAGGGTCTGATGGAAGTGGACAGCTGGAGCATTGGTTGAAACTATGCACTACAGAGCCAGAAAGCATAAATCCTGCTTTTTGTAAAGTAGTCTTTGGTTTTGAAGGGGCTGGTTTAGACACCAAGATTCTTCAGAAGGTTAGCCAGTATCAAGTGCTTGCTCTTCAGAGAGCATGATTGATGCCCAACCACTTAAGAAGATCAAGCATGTAAATCAGCAGCCAGAAGTTAAAGGTCACCCCTGGGGTGGGTGGGGAATATGTAAACCCTTGCCATGTTTATTCACCAGAGTCAACAGACAACTGGAGCAGTTGCTTGTGCTTTCAGAGAAATAATTCTACAGTCTGCTTCCCCCTCGTGGATTTAGTGATTTTATTTTCTGACCATGGTTTTGTTTTGTAGCCCTCTGTCCCAGAATAAATCATCCCAATGCACAGCATCACCCTTTCCTGCACTGGGCAATGCTGGTCACAAAAGCAGGTCACTGATTACAAGGGGAGGAGAGAGAAGGATCCAGAGAAACATGAGTAACCTCAGCAACAGTAAGGCGATAACAAGAAAAAGCGTAACTATGGGAAACCAGAAAAGGAAGTAGGAAAGAACACATACAAAAATTAGGAGCAAACTGAGCAGCAGGAAGAACAATAAGAAAGTGAGGATAAACAGGAGAGGGAAGAGGAGAAGCAGGAACAAGACAGAGTAAGAAAGAAGGGAGAGCATGGATCAAACAACAAATAAGCACACCTTAAATCTGAGCTCTAATTGCTATTACACCCAAAGTTCTCCAGTTTTAAGTTTAAGAGGTAAGTATGTAAGTAATCTGTCCAGTTGGGTCAGGTGAGGAGGGAGAGAAGAGGAGCTGTGGTAGATTCTGTATCTTGAGTAGTCTCTACTTCTACCTTCTCTGCCCAAAAGCAAAGTCACACTATCCCTCTGAATTCAGCAGGACAGTAGATGGGGTCACAGCCCAAAGCAGCATCTATTTATTTTTTTTCTCTTTAACTTCAACCTTAAGGATCTCTCCTTCTCCTGCTCTGGGGGATGGAGACATGGTAATGATCAGAGACTCTTTACTGGTTCCTCTGTGCATAACTGCAGGTTTGGGCTTAGTGTCTGTATTTGGCTCTTCCTTTTGTGCAGGAGAGGCAGATGGGGCTGCAGGCTCCATGGGTTTCTTCTCCCTTTGTTCAGGCTTGTTCTCTGCTTCAGCTTGAGTTTCCTAAAAACAAGAAGTTCAGTGTTTTCCAGTGCTGAAATTCAGGAAGTAGTTCTGTTCCATATATGCAGTGGAAAGGCACAGTGTGGATGTTGTGATTATGGTATACATCATATGCAAATTTGTATTGAGGTGCTGAAAATCAGTATCTAAATGAAAAATGCAATTTCAGAATCAGAATGTCAACATAAAACGTATGAAAAGCTTGTTAATAGTGATACTATCTGCTCATGTTTGGGAGCACATAGCCCTTTCTTAGGTCTTGCCTTCCTTTATATGCTTACACTAGTGCAGAAGAGAAAGTGTTACGTAAATATTGACATACTGTAGGTTGCCCCAATTCCTTGGCCAAGCCGATTTGCAATTAATTTCACAAATACACATTAAATTGAGCAATGTTTCTGCTCCAGGAATAGTAGTGTAGTCAGTTGTGTAAGTGAAGTTCTTTATTTAACTAAAAACAATATAAATAAAACCACAACCAGTTCAGCTGTAAAGACAGAAGAGTGTTCTGCCACCTTTGGGTAAATACGTAGAACTGAGCAGGTTCTTACTAACATTTCTCAGAACAAAGTATAACGTGGGAAGTATGTTTCATCAACAAAAGTTTTCTCCTAAGTGCAGTGTATTAGGGATTTAATCAGTTTTACCTGTGTGGGATGCACATTAGATTTTGTTTTCAGGACTTGTGACAACCAGAGATCTGACTCTATGTTGGGAAGTTCACTGTGTGCTCAAGTCAGCTGGATCAGATTACTGTGTTAGGATATTTCTGTATTTACTGTTGTTTCCATAAAATCAAATCAGATGCCCTTAGGGTCTTTGTCAAGTCTATTTTATCCTTACTTTCTTTGAGGATTTTTGCTTGCTTGCTTTTTTCCTTGCTTCTGTTTTCTCTGCTTTGCATAAGAGTCTAGATCCAGGAAGATTTGAGCCAAGTTTTAGAATAGTGTTTACAGAGATTAGGTACAGCAGTTATATCTCAGATACTGGGAATTTTTGCTGTTGGTTGCATTAAGGCTGTATTTTCACCTACTCTGTTTGCTCAAGCCCTCCCAGTATCTTGCAGCACCTGGAAGAACCTACATTCTTTCCTGTGGTGTTACCTGAATGTCCTGTTGTTTCTTCAGTTGCAGAAGCTTCACAAGGCCATCTTTCCCTTTGCCTCCAAGCATTGCCTTAAACAATTTTGGAGTTTCCTGTTTCTGCCCAAAGAGACCGGCCAAGCCCCGTGGTTGTTGCACTGGTGGTCCTGGGGCAGGTTTCCCCTTCTCCTTCAGCAGCACCCTGGGAAAAAGGAAGGAATGAGAACACACAGCAGTGCTGTGGTACCGAGCAAAGCTCTTGCAGAGCTAAAGTTGTTCATGGATGAAAATCTGGCAATTCTTTTTGTTCTCGGGTCCAGTGGCAAGAGCAAAGCTGGAAAAGGTAAAGGTTTTACTCAAGGCCCTGGTAGAGTTAGAGGGTATTGTTCAGATTGGGTCTTGCTTACCCATACCCTGTAGAATAAGTGCAGGTGTCAAATTAAGGTGTTGCAAAGCAGGTTTTATAGGGTGAGAACTAGTGTGGAGGAAGACAAACGCCTCATGTCTGAGGTGGTAGTCTCTTAACCTGGCCTTCTGCATGGAAATTCAGAGCATATTTAGTGATCAACTGGGTGTCCAGCTGATGCTTGTGAAAGTAATAGTTCAACAAACTAACTTTCAGCATGACCTATCTCTCACAGGTCAGTTTAGACAGGGGTATGTATTTTTGGTCTTCTTCAGTAGAAAAAGACACCCTGAAGACACAAAAATTACTGCCAATAAAGTGGCAGACTAGATTTTCACAACTTCTGTAGCTGTACTGATTTGCAGCCGTAACAAGAAATGTGAAAGACTGACAAGGATAGATTGGATGACAGTTCAATGTAAGTGGAGCCAGTGAAAAGCAGGGGGTTCCCATGCTTCCAGTTTCCATTAGGTTACTAGACAGGTTTCAAGGCAACTTTTCTATCCTTGCAAAAGCCCTGACTTAAAGCTTTTTATGAACAAGGACTATACTTGCAGTCTGAAGTACAGTAAATTCCATAATACTGTAATTTTCCCCAGCTTCTTGTACTTTGTAAATTTGGGAATTTTAGAAGCTTTTACTCTTCAGAAGATTTTACTCTTTTTGCTGTCATCAATTTAAAAAGTACACTTCTGCAGCTTGCATGAATTTATTATGAAAACGCCATACATTGACTGTCAGGCACGTGATAATAGAACAAATTTCTTGCTTGAATTAGTCCTTTGCATTTATTTAAAGGAGCCCTTATAAGGGTGAAAGAGCTCTGATGTAAACTTTCCATGGCAGAGCAATTGATAACTCGATTCCAAAACTGAACATAACTGCTATCTTTATCAGAACAGTGCACAAATCTCCTGTTGGTGCCTATTTTTGCTAGAGACGTGGCTGACCACACGAAGACCATGGGACATTTGGAAAAATTACTGGGTTAGCAGAATACATGGCCTCCAGCACAGGGCAGGTACTGGGTATCTTTAAAATTAAACAGGATGTCCTGTATCTAGTCTAATATCTAGAGAGGATGTGAGTTCAAATGTGAGTGAAGATACAAAGGATGAATGATTAAGCTCCTGCAGTTGAGAAAGGCTGTCTGGAGGAAGCAGTGTTCAGCAGTTTGGCAAGATATGATTAGGGTGGGCAAGAAAGAAGGTGGCAGCGTAGGACAGAGACAGGAAGAACAAGTAATGATGGTCATACAGCTGTTTAGAAAGATGCTGGAGAAAAGTGAGGAAGGATATCCCTCATTTTAGTGGTTTAGTGGTGGTCTTGGCAGTCTTGGATAATGGTTGGACTTGATGATTTTAAAGGTCTTTTCCAACCTACTTGATTCTATGATTCTATGATAAATGCAGAGGACCATCAGTCAGTGGATTTGTTCCACCTTTCTACCTGTTGATGCTGGTTTTGAAAACTGGGCAATGGGTTCATTCTGTGTCTCGGTTCCCTGTTCCTAAGGGATGTGATTATTCTCAAGATACTGTCATTTGACAACCAGGGCTGTTGGAACATGCTGAATGCAACCATCTGCTAGCACTTACGTTAACCAAAATGTCACTCCTGTGCTATGTTTAGTCTGTTCTGGTGGAATTTCAAATCTGGGAGAAGCCTTCCAACCTTTGATAGCAGGGCAAGGCAACAGCCAAGAGCAACAAGTGCTGAAGTATGCTAATAATGGCAAATAGTGATCCTAGCAAGCTACACCCAAAGCAAGATGAAAAGCAATTTGGGTTTGAAATCCCATTTCAGAATCCTTTTGAACAAAATGGACACTTCTCCAATCTGTGTACTTTTGTCTTGTTGGGCATTACTTTCAATCTATTCCTGACTACTGCTTGAGGTTTTGGAAATGAATACAAATTTGGGTGCATTGAAGCATATCTCTATGGAACTAATTCTGAGTGTCCATTTGCATCTTTGAAAACCTGCTCCTTAACTGACATCTGTCCTGCAGTTTGTTTCTTGACTATGTAAGGAATCCTAGGATACATCTGTATCTCCTATTTGTTTTGTTACCTTAAATACAAAGAAGAAGGCAGCTACAGTAAAGACTTCATTCTTCTTACTCTATTTCCACAACCCTTGGAATCCCTGCCAAGACCATGACTTCCAAGAGATACTACCAGGCAAACCTGACTTCTAAATACAAATGCGTTTACATCTGTTACTTTTCCAAGAAAGGAGTGCATATCTGTCTAGAAGCCACAGCTGTCCATTCTGCAGTGAAATAATGTGATTTAAAAACTGCTACTTGGACATACTTTGCTTTCTTCATGAGAAGTTTTTCTGAGTCAGGATAGTGCACCAGGATTTCATTGAGAGTTTTCTTGTCCAGAATGAAAAGGTTGGCAAAACCGTGAGCCACCACGTTGGCAGTCCTTCGGTTTCCTCCACCTGCAGCTAATAGACTGGAATGAAAATAAACATCATCAATAACATTGTTACTTGTCCTAGTGAGGAATTTCTTTGCTGGTGGTTCTCCATTAAAGTAATCCTAAAGCATGTACCAAATTGTTTTATCTGATGTTCTTGAACGTGGGGAGTGAAGGCGATAAGATTTGTGTGAGAGTTTGGCAATGAGCTCTGAGGCCTTGGTGTTTTAACAAGCCCTGGGGTGATGAGTTGGAATGTTAAAGGATGGGGAAGCTAAACAAAGCAAGCCTTGGGAAGCTGGGCCAGGATGTAGTTGTGGTGGGAATCTCAGTTGTAGGCCAGAGGATGTGGGGGTTGTGAGAGGGTCTGCAACATTGTGATTGGACTATTTACCTGGAGAGTTGCACAGTGGCCAATGAGATTGAACGTTGTATGCATGTGCAGGTTGGGAAAGTACCGAACAAGGGGTAAAAAGGGCTTTGTGGTAATAAATGGAGATTTGAGTCTCTGCATTAACTTGTCGTGATACACCACACTTTAAAGGCACTTTGCGTTGGGATTAGAAATATTTTGTCTCAGGAAGGCAAATTGTCACTGCTGGTCAGGCATATGTACATGTTAAGGACTGTGAAAAATTCTTTCTAGATAGAGAGATTTCTCCCAAGAGACACTCACTGAAGGGACTGTATTTGTTTCAGTCCTCATGTGAACTTGGCATTGCCTCAATTTTATTGCTGAAAATTGTTTATATCAGAAGTAGAGCAGCACAAATCCGTTATTAATGAAAGGGTTACTTTCAATGAACTAATGATTCTCCAGGATTTTTATTTTCTTGAGTGAGTAACTTCTGTGGGACTCAGTTTTCAGTTTTCTCACATACAATTTCTCATGTTTTAATGTTGGCAAGTTGAATTATATGGATTAGGAATGTCTTTCAGGCTGACAGTGACAAATGCGTCTGCCAGAAAAACAAGGCTATTTTGTTTTGAAAGTAAGGTATTAGACCAGTTTAGGGAGCAGCTGTTGGCCATAGGAGGGATATCCACGTAAAAACTAGGTGTTTTACAAATAAAAAATAAATTGTTCATCCTGCAGAAATGAGGAGATTTCACTTCTCAGCTGTGGTGGTAAGTAAGAGAATTCACGTTTTGCTGATAGTACTAAAATTGCTTTACCACTGTATTCAAGATCTACCCCAAATTTTCCCAGTGAGTTAATATTTTTAGAGAATGTTTAGTAATCCCTACATTTAAAATCTATTAATAAAGGATAATCTGGAACCCATAAAGCATGCATTAATTGTTACCTAATTTTAATCAAGGATATATGATTGATTTGTTATTGCATATATTTATAGGACACATCTGTATATATTGGATTATACTGATAATATATTTGATTTATAATGGTAGTATAAGACTTCTTCAATTTTTACATATACATGCAGAATGCTTTTCTGCAACCCAAGACAGCAATCAATATATGAACTCAAGCTGAAAATGCAGTCTTCTTTTTCAACAATTCTTTACAATCCCTCAGATAGAATAAAACTATTTGTACAATAAGAAAAGCAACTAAAGAAAATTGCAAACAGCTTTTGGGTTCTGATTAATCACTTCTCAACAAGTCATTGAGCAATCATTTTCAGGCTATCCTAATAGAAAGCTCATTTTATGGAGGCAGGCTAGGACTAAAGAGATCAGCTTTTTCATTATGGTGATGATGTGAGGTGAATTTTACAAGCAAGGCAGTCCTTGTCTCAAACAAAATCGCCTTTGACTAAGGACAGTGTTACAGGTTTCATAATTGAATCTTTTTTAGTTAGTATGCTGGTATATCATAGACCAAATTTTATAAAACCCCTACATTTGCCTTGCAATAGTTCTTAATAATTTAAGATTTATATTAACAAGGTATTTTTCCTTTTTAACCTTATCCATTTTACTCCAGTTGTTAGCCTGAAAAGCTCTAATATTAGTATGAGATGATAACTTTTTGAATTTTTATGCTAGCAAATTTAATTTCATAAAATCATAGCATAGTTTAGGTTGGAAGGGACCTTAAAGATCACCTGGTTCCAACCCCCCCACCATGGGCAGGGACACCTTCCACTAGACCAGGTTGCTCAAAGTCCCGTTCTGGCCTTGAGCACTGCCGGGGATGGGGCAGCCTGTGACAGGGTCTCACCACCCTCACAACTCACATAAAGAATTTCTTCCTAATGTCTAATCTAAATCTGCCCTATCAGTTTAAAGCCGTTTCCCTGGTCCTGTCACAACAGGCCCTTGTAAAAAGTCCCTCTCCAAATCCCTTGCAGGCCCCTGTTAGGTACTGGAAGGTACTACCATAAGGCTTTCCTGGAGTCTTCTGCAGGCTGAACAAATCCAACTCTGCCTGTCCACCTCTCCACAGCAGAGGTGCTGCAGCCATCTGGTTGATCATCTCTTAGGTATAAAGTCAAAGTGACAAAGCGATGAGTCAGCTTGCCTAACTTTTGTTTGTTGTGGTGTTTTGTTTTTGTTTTTGTTTTTGTTTTTTTAAATAAGCCAAAAATGAGAGATCTTCCTGTAAAAAAATAAACATATAGTGAAGGAATGTTTTAATTTTTCCAGAATTACCATTTCCTGATAGGAAGTATTCCTGGTAAAATATCTGTGAATGGATGAATGGGGACATCTGGCTTAGAGTGTAAATTTCTCTGTGCTAATAAAGTGTTGTATTACAGCTGAATTTCTCTCCTTCTCAATTGTCTGTGCAGAGAAGCTCATTAAGGCAGCAATCTGTTTGCCTCTGATTCTGAGATAAGTTTGCTTTCCCAAACTGATATTATCTATACGGGAAAGTAGTAATGAGGGTAAAATGTTATTTGGAAGGCAACTCCTATTATTTAATCTTTTCCTGTAAAAATTTCCAAGGATGAAATTGGCAAAGGACATGTTTGAACATTAGTCTTGCATTGGCCTTCTAGTATAATCCAGGGATTTTTTTTGAAGTAAACATGTTTTATTTTCTTCAACTTCTTTGCCCTCAGAGACCTTTTATGCATCATTTACATGCATTTTGAACAGAGTGAGATTAGATAGCAAGTGTCTTATAAATCGTGTAGTTAAACCCCTCGGAATGAAGCTGACATATTTCTCTAAACAAATCTTGAGTCAGAAATCAGAAGGAAATCAGTTGATATCGGGTGATAACCATGCTGTGAATACTGAGGAGAAAACCTGGATGTGTTAAATGAAGCAGCATTTCTTCCATGAAAGAATATTTTTTTCATTTGCTTTTGCTATACAGTATTCAGGAGACCTTGACAAAACTTATGCAGAAAGGCTCCATACTAACTCATTATTTTCTAACACTTTGCCACAAAGAAGAAGACAAATCTCTACCAACAAACTTAGTGCTTCATGTCTTTGATTTTCTTCAATTTTAGAGATGTCTTCCACTTGCTGTGTCTTTTCTCCTTGAGTTTGTCCTCTACCTGACATTTAGATGCCAATTACATGTGTCTGAATGGGTATGGTGCCACAGGAGGTCAATGATGAGTAAAACAAGACTAGGAAGTGTAGAGTTATAGCATTGCTGAGGGTTTTAATGGCCATATTGGCAGTTATGTGAAGAGTAACACATACTGCAAAATTAATCTTTTAAAGGCTGTTATGTAGTTCCTAGGTGCTCACCTGTATTAGATCAGAAGTTTGAAAATCCCTTCCTTGTTTTAAAACCAATCATTGTAATGTCTCAGTTTAAAAAATAAAGCCCTCACTCCAAATACAATACTAATAAATGATTGAAAACTGTGTGTGTTACACGTTTGGGCTGCTATAGCCTTTTCTTTTATCCTTCCATGATTCAGTCTGTACCAAACACCAGTGCATTCTCAGCCTTTCCACTTAACTTATAATACAGCATTTTGGTTTGAGGCTTTGCTCAGGTATTATATTGTCACACAGAGAAATACCTTTCAAATACCCTTTTCTCAAACAGCTGATATAATTTCACTTCCCCACTCAATGAAAAAGGTCTGTATCTGTGAGATATATCAGTTTCTTTTCCACTTGAGATCTAAGCAAGTTCTGTACCCACATCCATGGATAAATGCATGTCCCTGGACTGTTTCTGCTACTACAAAGGGAGACACAAGTAGAAGATAAATGTAAACCTGGCACAGAGCAGATAACCTCTTTTGAAGCTACCAGCAAGAGGATTAACAATAATAGGAAGGCATATGGACGAAATCAAGGATCCAGTTTATCACATACAGCAGCACATGTATTTTATTACTTATCCTCAGGCCAACGTCAGCAGGGAATATAGTACCTAAAATCTAGCAGTTGCTTGGTTAATTGGGGAACATAGCATGTAAGAGTTAATGGATTTTGCATAGCAACCACATGGAGAATCTAAAAACCATTTGTAGCTATCAAAGAAAAATTTTATCCTCCAGAAAACTCAAACCCCAAAATCTGACATGTCAGCCTTTTTCTTGGTTTGAATGTTCTTAAACAAATACATGTTCAGATGTGGATTCCTGATTATTGGCAACTGGATCCCTACTTCAGATCCTAAATGAACTAGTTTTATTTGCTATTTTAGATTATTTTATCTCCTTTGTTGCTGTGTAAGGGCAATTAGTCTCACACTACAAGCAATAAAACGCATTTGGTCCTGCATATTGCAGACCTTGGAACAGGAAGATGTGTTAAATCTTTTAAATGCTGAAAGATAAATTTGTCTGTATATCCCTGCGTGCATTGCCAAAAACTCTGGTCTGAGATCTTGCCAGATTAGTCTGTGATGCTTCACTTAGATTTTCCTTTACTTACCTGCATCTCCTTGCTCAGTGTCCTCTTGGTTGATCCTAACCACTTTCTAGGCTCCCTGTGGTAGCTGTCATGCTTACCATGAAAGTGAAGTTAAACTAGAAGTTGAACAACCATTTATTATTTGACCAGTTCTAAAGCAAGTGTTAAAAACGGTGATTGACCTACCTGATTTCCCCAAATACAGCTCCTGCTCTTAGTGTAACCAGGACTTTTGTACCATCAGGGCCTCCAAGGACTTGAACTTCACCCTGTTTGATGATGTACATCTCTCTGCCAATCTCTCCCTGGGCACACAAAGAAGAAAGATCCCATGGTTTAGCAGGGCAGGGTTTGTTGTTGGTTTTTTTGTTTGGTTTTTTTTTTTTTTTTTTTTTTTTTTTTTTTTTTTTTTTTTTTTTTTTTTTTTTTTTTTTTTTTTTTTTTTTT
>NDXB01014123.1:421133-436765 GCA_002631895.1 Agapornis roseicollis
AGAATAATCAGTCGGACTCTTTAAATATGTTTCTACTCTGTCATAAACAAGTTTATTGCTATTATGGAGAAATGAATGTTTTTACTGAGCACAAATGCAGGTGCTGACTTTGGCAGCTCTAATTGTGTTATGGGTCAATATTTGAACAGAAGTAGGACCATCTAGGCCATCTTGGAAACAAAATAATAACCAGGATTGTAGCAGTCGTATGCACCAACTATTCTGGTTGAAACTAAAGTACAGCAGCGGTGTATTTAATTTAATAGTGGAGAAGTGCAAAAAAGCCTCTGTTTCATGGTCTAAAAGCTTCACTATTACTTCTACTCATCACTTGTGTAATATAAAAGGAAAATAAGAATAAACAGCCATTAAAATTATGTGAGACTTTGTATAATCACTGGATGATTGAAGAGATTATTTGTTTATTTATTATCCTTCACATGATTTGCTAGGTTTCAATGGTGTGACATTAGTACATACAATATAAAACAGGTAAACTGGAGCAATATAATGAACTTTGCAAACATGATTATAGAAGTCCTAACAACATTTCAGTAAGGCAGACAAATAACTATTTTCCCACTCATGCAGCTGGAGTAAATGAGGCAAAGAAGCAGTTTAATTTTAAAAGTGAAAAGGCAGCAATGACAAAGCTAGGATGAAATTCAAAGCTTGCACTTCCTTCCTAGGAGCACTACTTGCTCCTCCCAGCCTTTATGCATGGCCTTCTCAGTAAATTACCATGAGGCCAACATACATCAAAGAAGGAAGTAGTTCTAACAGGGCTTTTTTCCCTACTATGTGTTACATCATTAATAGGATTGCTATGGTTGTCAGCCACACAGTAAATTTATACAGGTGAGAGGCATTTTAACTGAATCAAGTTGGAATTTCTCATAATCCATCCTTGCTGAAAATATTCATCTGACTGCAGTACTGTCATTTTTACTGTCATTTATTATCTCTGTTCTGGCTGCAGTCTAAGATCCTTCCATGATGCACATTGCACAGCAAACATACCAAGCTACTCTTTCACCCTTCCTGGCTAACAGTAGTTCTGGGATTGGTCTTTGAAGGCATACAGCCGATCCTTCAGTGCATGCACAACTGTTTAACTTCCTATACTGTGGAGTCAGTGGGACTAACTTAGCATTTGGGAAGAGGATCATACGCTAACCTCTTGGAGGGAGCAAGACCTTAGTGAGCATGATGGACCAGAATTGCTACAGAGAGTAAGGGGTTCTGATTGTCACTTCTGGGTATGGTGTGAATTCTGGGTCACTTGCCAGAATAGTAAAAGTGCTGATACTTCATCCCCCCATGCTTTCATTACATCCTACCCTGCCTAGGAGTATGTTTACATTCCCTCAGAAAAGACACTTTGGCTCACTTGGTCAGAAGCTGAGCTATCTACCTCTGTTACTATAAGGTAGATAGAAGTCTTTGTGAAGGGACAGTGTGACAGCATTCAGCTGAAAGTCTGGAGGTGGCTCTGAGCTGTGAACAAATGTAGAGCAAGATCAGATCCTGCTGTAAGGAGTGGTATGGATGCAGCGTAGTTTCTGCATCCTTGGATAATTCAACTTAAGTGTCAGAATTCACAAATCAAGCACATGCAAAGCATCATAGATTGAGACCTGTAAGCTAGGTTTGTATGTGTGTATATATATATATATATGCAAAATAACCTCGATCCATTTTAGTTATTAAAACTTCATGATGTATGATTAGATAAGCCTTATTTACATTATATACTTCCCCATATTACTATATTTTTTTGTTTGATAGTGTAAGTTTTAAAACCTATATTGTCTTGTTCTAGATTGAAATTTGAGAGCACATTTATTATTATTACACAGAGAACCTTAATTACTTTTATGCTACCTAATTCACTTGGGGTTAATTTTATTTAAAGGAAACACTGTTGACCCGTATCTGCACTCTTTTTTCGAAAATGCATACTGTGATTGTTATTTGAAAGAGACAAGAATGCTCACCTTTTTGCAGACAAAGTCACCAGGTAAATACACAATGGATTTCAACCTTAGCAGCATGTCATATATCATCTGGGTATCGCACCCCTGTTAAAATAGAATTGATTGCTCTAGTAATTCAGCAGTATAAGCGACTATTAGTGCCTACACTGGGCAGCGAAACCCAACAATGCATGAATAATCCAGAGATTCATAAGTGGAATACAAACTATAAACATCATAAAGATCAGCTGTTAGAAGAGAGAAAAGACTGAAAAGATGTCATTTCACATCTTACAATGAACATCTTATTTTTTACAAAGTAAATCTCATATTTTACAAAGTAAGCTTCTGTACATTTGAATTCACTGTGGAAGCTCAGTTAGTGCCATGTTCGGAGCTTTATGGATCTTTGTTGTGAATTCTTTTTACAGATCCAGGAAAAAAAAACAAAAACAAAAACAAAACCAACAAATTATGTCAAATGGTATGAATCTATGAATTCCATGTCTCCAGCAAATGTGGCAGAAACCATACAGCTACGTGATGTTTATACAGTGATATCATATGATTTCTTGTAATTATCTGAACGAAGAAATTAGTGTTAAGGTTACAGTATTTCAACTACTTCTAAAAATGCAGTGTCTCCTTGTTTGCAGTGTCAGAAATCCAATCCTTAATACGAGATTTAACTTGTATCTCTTGAAAACTACCATGATAATAAAGAGAAAGCTCCTTTGCACAAAAGGTCACTAAAAGAGTATCATTCACTATGTCAAAGTTATGTTGCCGGAACACATAGCATTCATGTCCCTCAGGCAGACATAGGCAGCATACAGCAAAATGTAGTGTATTAAAAATTCCATTCTTTATGTCCAACTCTTGAGATTAGTTATATTCTGAAATCACTTAAAGACTGACCATAACATCAGCTTTAGTATGTCAATGTAACAGCACTGTGTCTCATTTGTCATTTTTTTTTTTTAAATCTCTGCTTTCCAAAAATCATTTCAAAGATGCAAGAAAAGATACAAAAAGCATTTTAAAGGCAGGCACTTGGCTTTGTGCTTACATGTCTCCATTAACTGAGATACTTCTTAGACCTATTTTGCCTTGCATATTAGCAAATTAACAAATGTTCTTAAAGGTTGCAAGATACAGAAAACAAGCCTTCTGTCTCAGGAATACCACATATTTCTGCATTATCCTGTAAAGCTACTTGCTTTGAATAAATCAACTTTATTGACGATGGCAAAGTTCACGTCAATTGCAATGGCTAATTGCATTTTGGATGGCATCTGCTCCAGTAATTCGGATTCATCTGTAGAAGAAAAAAAAAAAAGAAAACAGCAAACTCTATTAGTTAGAAAATACAAACGAAGAATGCCTATAAAAATGAGCATCATATGGAAAAATAATTTAATGGAGCTATTCTAGCATTTATGAGTTCCAATGTGGAAGATGCTAATATGCTTTTACTAAGATATTGTGTTTTAAGTTACATATCTTGTCTAATGTTGTAACCAGAACGTTATATAAACGAAAGGAATTTGTGAAGTAGTAAGCATCATACTGCTTTGGAGCTTTTTCCTTTCTAAAGTAAATTGAAGTCCTCTCACTTCTCACATGCAATTCAGAAAAGGAGAAATGTGAATTTCACCCTACACCTGTATATATACCACCACTTGGAGCTGTCACATAACTGGAATTGGAAAGCCTTACCCAGCATTCCCTGAGAGGCCCATGTGTACTCATACCAGGTTCGAACTCGATTTTGGACCAATTTTGGAATGGAGTAAGTGTTCATATAAGAGACAGTGTTGTCCATACAGGAGCGGTAGTAGTTCTGCCCTGCTGTGGCTGCTCCAATTACATCTCTCATCTGCAAACATCAGTTGTGGTTACTACATATTTCAGCAAAAATAATTCTGATTTGAATATCTTGTCAACACGTATAAAAAGAATAAAACACTTGTTTGTAAAATCACTTCTTAATTATACTTTCAGCTGCATGTTTGGCATAGATGCTTAATCTGCTTTTTCAGAAGCATTACAGATTTAATCTGATTGTGTTGGAAAGTCTGTAGTTATAATCTTAAAGGAATCATTTGGGGTTTTATTTTATTCTGTCTCATATTTCTTGACATGGATGAAAACTAAATATAATGTTTTTCTTAAAAATCCATAATAAAGCTACTCTGCATTTGGTGTGCAATGCAAGTCATAAGTGAAGCAAAGTAGGTTAAATTTCTCTAATAACTTCAGCTGGCACCACTAAAACCACTGTTCAAATAGGTAAGAGATGAGATGTAGATGCACTTTGATCTAAAAGTGACCTTGGAGTTTTTAGTGGAGGCATATCACTTAACCTTCCAACACAAATGCAATTCAGCTTTTAGAAAGTAGAAAAGTTAATATTCGTAGATATTCCTTCTTCAAAAGCAGCTCAGTAGAATGGCTTCATATTGCAGTGGCGAAGGATTAGGGTATCGGTGGGGTAAATTCTGCTCTTTATTACAGAGAGGCAGGTGTGCTAAACCAGGAATAAATCAGTAAAATTTAGAGCTTTTTTGTAAATGAAAAAGTCAGTAAAGCAGTTTGTGCGTTAAGATTTAAGGTTTAAGTCTGCAAATGACTGTACTGGTTACAAAAACTTATCTGCAGAATCTTCTTGGGGAATGGTGGTTTCATCGAAAGTTATATCAATTTAGGAAAAAAAAAAGGCACCCTCTGAATTTTAATGCAATATACTTGTATTTAATAGCTTTCCAGAAGAAATATATTATATGAACTACTTTGGTTTATTTTTGGCAATTTTTGTTTGTGAATGAATTTTAAATCCTATAGGTAAGAGTCTGTTTCATGATGGTTATCTCTTCATGCACTTCTAAACAGCAAGACACATACAATTTTGAACTATTTGATTCAACTTTTTGAATGCTATATTCAGTTTTCATCTCTATTTTTGGTAATAATTCTTCCAGTAGCAGACATGTACAAATCAAAAGTCTGGAATGATTTTTACAGGAATCTAATAAGACACAGTCTTACGTAGGAACCATGGCACTTGTTTCTCTGTAGACAAGGCATTTTAAAACCTATAAATCAGAGACTCAAGTTTAATAGTTACAAACCAGAAATATTTCACTTATATTAATTTGGAAATCTAGCTGACTTCCTGTGCTATGGGCTTTTTTTTTTTCCTCCTGCCAAATGAGACCAAGAGAAATAGAAAACAACCCTAACTATTCTATGATTCTAATACATTTTCTGGTTAACAATTATATTGCAATTTATGGACAAGAGCAGAATTCTAGTTTGACAAAGTCATGGGGTTTCCATTAACAGTACTCTATTAGCAGTAGTATTAAACATGACTTATTCCATAATTTGTACTTGTTAATATCATACCTACAATTATATTTTTCATATCTGATTTAACAGCATAATGTGAATGTCAAGGGGCTGTCTCCTTGCCTGTGAGGAATTCAAAAAGGACCTATGCATAGTTTCAAGAATCATCAGTGTCCTGCAGAGTCTCGGCTCTAAAAATCAGCTTTTGTTCAAAAGAGCTACAAAACTGGGAACTGATTAAACACATGTATTTGTTGGAAGAATAAGTACAAATGAGTTAAATAGAGGGACATTCAGATGAAAGCTAAACTTTTTCCCAGAGCTAAGTTGAATATATTATCAGTACATTGCAGTGATCTGAACATATGTAGTTATTGATTTTTTGACGTACCTGACCAATTAAGCTGGAGAAGACAAAGACACCCAGGAAAAAATTCAGCAGTTGAAAAACTATCTCAAACAGAGTTTGTGGTTCTGGAAGGCCACCGATGGTGATTAAAGTACGAACTGCCCAGTAGTAACACCTCAGATACCTGTGGATACAGACAACATTTTTGTTACTGACTAGGTATTTATGTGGTTAAAGTTAAGCAGGTGCCTACCTGAGTTGAGCCTTCAGTGATGCTTCTCAGTCCAAAAGACCTTCAGCATCTTTTATAAAGGGGTATGATTTTGCAAATGGTAGTTATATTAATGGCATTGAGCTGAATGTTCTCACTGCAGCAAAATAAGGTATATGGGAAATGCAGTGGCTATCTACTGTTCTCCAGTAACTGTGCAGTATTACAGAAGTTTTCTGTAACGTGTCGCCAATATGTACATTACAGTGTTAGAATGCCACTGGTGAAGATGCCATCATGTTAAAGACAATGTAAAAGTGTTAGAGACTTCTCATCTGTAGCATACTAGGTGCACACACACAGCTGAAGGTCTTTTCCATGGCTTCACTTGATGACACCAGTGTGAAGCCCTATGGTGAGCACAACAAATACACAAGTTTTTTTTTTTTTGTGTCCATTAATTTTCTTACCCCTTTAATCACTTTGGTCTTTCTCCCCCTCTGCTCCTGAGCACTCTTCATAACCTCCTGGGTTACATCAAACAGAAGTTGTATGATTTCGAAAGCTGTGTGTTAGTCTAGCTTCTCCAAACCACTCAACTTATTCAGCACTGAAAGGCTGACTCCTGCATTAACTTCTACAGGCCTGCCTCTACTACCCCTACTGTCACCTTAAATGTTTCTTGCTTTCAGTCACTAAGACTCTGCTTCAATATGTGGCTTATATTGATTTCTTCACATTGGTCTGCTATAACTTCCCATACCAGAAGTGTAAGCTCTCTGGATAAAGATTTTTTTGTTCTGTTTGTACAACCCTCTTCGTACATTGTGCTTTGTGCATGACAGAACTTGTTACATTCAAGTAGTGCTTGTCTATTCATATGATAACACAAGTTTATGAAAACAGCAATCTATTTTTTTTCATTATTTTGCCAGGATAGCCATACTAACTCTCTTTAAAATGTATATGTATGTAAGTGCCTTGGCAGCTCTAAAGTTCTGTTTGAAATTCATTTCTAGAACATGGCACCACTAGTAATGCAGCATCCCCCATACTGTGCAGTGGGGATTAATTAGTTCAAATCATTGCTGTGAATGTGCTATCATTTCCTTTTTTTTTTTTTTTTTTTTTTTTTTTTTTTTTTTTTTTTTTTTTTTTTTTTTTTTTTTTTTTTTTTTTTTTTTTTTTTTTTTTTTTTTTTTTTGTGCTAACAAGTAATTGGTTTGGGAATACTTTTAAAAGCCTCCTATTAATTAGAATTTGACTTCCTAAGTCTCTGTACAATCAGATTTCAGCTTCACTAAAGATTAGGAGAGGGGAGTTCATTTTCTTTAACTGTGCAATGAGATTTTCTATTATTTCATCTATGACTATTGCTTCTGAAGCAATGAAGACTCCTTTTATTTGTTGAATTTTGTTGAGTTTGAAATAAATTAAGAAACCCACCCCAAAACAGAATCACAGAAGAAAAACTCTTTGAGATGTTTGCTTTTAAATAGGCAGTCTTGCATGCATCTTCTCATGCCTACCCTGAATCTGAGGCCACCCAATCTACTTGCTTCAGGTGTACATTTTGACTCCAGTTTTAAACTCTGCTGTTATTAAGATACATACTCCACTCCTACTAACAAGTGGCCCATGTAGCAATGCAATTGGAGGGTTAGTTTTGTGCAAACAGGAAAAAAACCCCTCACAAACCTAACCAATTTCAGTAAGGGTTTTTATTGAAATCACTCAGAAGTGTTTTCAAATCTTTAATCTAAAATGTCAGGCTTTCAATTGCCAAATCACTTTTTTCATGGTTGCAAATTAATGAAATGGAGTAACAATAATCACTTTTACAATAGTTTTCTAGTTTGGGACTTTGACAGCCAGAACTGTCTGCTTTCATCCAGAGTCCTTAAGTGAAAAATCTCATTCTGTCTGCTATCATATCATTTTTCCTTGTTAGGGGGGCAAAAAGAATAACTAGATTACACCACTATAATATTTTCATTTGGGTTAAAAAAAAATCATCCCCTATGCATGCTTCCAGCCACGTATGGATAAGTAGCAGCTTTCTCTGAGACTTCTGTAGCATAAATAAATAGTAAGAAAACCCCTCAGATCTGTTTTGGAAGAGTAGCAGATTTAAGCATAAAATGATTCCTCTAGCTTGTCTGAATTATCTTATAAAGCATTTTTATATCATATTCATTTCCCATAACTGAGAATGCTATACTGCTTGAAACATGTATAATTTATTAATATAAAAGTAAAGAAATTGACATTACTTCTGTGCTAGTTACTGTAGGAAATAAAAACAATTAACCCTTTCCCTCACCCCCAATGGCCTTGAATGACAAGCTTGTTAAATCCACCATGATAGTCAATCTAATCTTAATTTTGGGAATGTCTGGAAAGAATGAAAGCAGCTTCTCAAAAGAATTTAGGGGTCACATTCTTGTTTGCAGTGTTGTATAGCCAAGATGTGAGAGAGGGTTCTTCTCAAATCTGCCCACCCCTTTTTGAAGATGTACTTATTGCAGCATATTGTTTTGTAATTTTAGTTCAAAAGACACTTTCTACTGTCAAAGTCACATGATATTCACTACCTCTTAGGCACAGGTTTTATATTTTCTCTATTCATGCATCTTTTAATTTTTATTTAAATCCGAAAGAAAAGTTCCACAGTTGAAATATAAAACAGATTTTTTTTTTTTTTCCTAGGAAGGGGATAAATGAGACTGTAAATTTTGTTTAAGGGAAGTCAGAAATAACAGGCTCCTATTTCAACAGTATTAGCAGCTCTGCTTCCTACTAGCTGGTGTCTGGAAACCGTCATTGCTCACCATATGGCTACTGGCCTGCTATAAAATTACTGTTGAAGCAAACAATATGGAACAAGAAAGGGATTTTCCCTCTGCACAACATTGCAAATATGCTTATCCTTCAGGCAATCAAACTACTAGAATTTTCCCTAAAATAAGGCCTAGGTATGAAAACAGTCAAAGAAACCCAGTGCAAGTAATATACCTTGTAATATTATGCCAGTAGAAATATCTCTTTCATAAAAGTCAATTTCAGAGTACACTAAACTTCTAACAAGGTTTTAGTTAATAGAGCAAATCAAATCTTTGTGAACATGGCTATCAGATTTTAAGGTAGCATTAACACATTCATTTCAGCCCAGAGAAACATTATTTCAGTGCTATCAAGTTTGACTTCCCTCAGTTTATTACCAGGATAGGTTTAAACAGGGTAAAGAAGTAGCCTTTATAAACTGGTATTCTAAATGTCTTCCTTCTTGGTACCTCTTTTTCTTGAATGACTTATCCACCAGATGGCGGTGAGAATGTGATGATTTCAGATTGGATGATGTCAACTACAAAGCTTTTATCTAAAAAGTATCCTACAAGTGTCAGCTCTGAAAGCATTAGGTTTGACATGAGTTGGGCTGTGCTTTCACAGTTTTTCTGGAGGCACAAAATTGCCTCTGGATAGCAAGACAACAACTGGAACACATCAGACCAGCAAGCGCAATGTATAGCTGATACCCATGAGCCACCTTTTAGGATATGTCAGTATTACTGTGCATTGGGCAAGGCATACAAAAATTGTAGAGTTGTTCTAGACATGTATAGTGATGATTTTCTGGGACTTTCAGGTATCTGCTAAGTCTGTGGCCAGAGCAGGAAGGAAATGAGCTACAGAGAAATATAATCAATGTCTTGATTAATAAATATGCCAGAGAATTTTGAAGACTACTTGTGGATGCCTTGCAAACAGCAGAAGAACTATAACATGATCAGAATTGAGTGATTTGCTTTGCCTATATTTAATGCTGACCTGGGTGGTTTGCATGAGAATTTCAGCTCCTTTACCTTTGGACAGGGACAATTCAGAACAATGACATGAGCCTGCCTTGAACCCTTTCTAAATGATTTGCTCATTTTCTTCAGGATTTAGGGAGATCAATCTCTTACTTAGGTAGTTAAATTAGATTGTAAAGAAATACAAATAGTTCGAAATGGTCACATTTTTTATTTTATTTATTAAGAGACCTTTCTAATATCCTGTTTACATAGGCTTTCCTCTATAGTGTTGCATCAGGGATGCTATCCTTCTGCATTAGGAGAGACTGAAGTCTGTCTGCCTATTTATACCAAGTTCATGAGTGCAATTTTAATGCTGGGAACATCTTGTGATGCTCATATGGATGAGTTGCAGGGGGCAAACTTGACTGCCTTTTACACCTCAGCCAAAGGCTTTGATTGAAGGCTGCCATGCAACCATGTAAAAGATGTCATATATTCTTGAACTGGGACTAACACTTTAGAGTCTGGAAACAAGCTGGAAAAGAATACAGCTAGTACAAATTTGCAAAAAAAAAGAAGCTACTTTAATATTTTTGCTTGTGGTTTGAGTGCTGTGTACAACTGTTAGTTGTAAACTGAAGTTCACCCATTAGTATGCCTTCTCAGGAATATATAATCAAATTGATAAGTGAAACTGTTGTCTGTGTATTCTTTTTAGAATAGAAAGGGAAAAAAACAAAACAAAGGAAAACACAGAACAACCCAGAAGTCTTGTGATTTTTAAGAACTGGTTTTGGTCATAACTAGCAACAGTTTATGGGCACAGCAGCAATTCTATATAAAACATCCATGCCACAAAATCAGTGCCAGATAATCTGCTTTGGGTGAGTGTAATCTGAGACCACTAGAATTTTGATTTATTTATCAAACTGCTTGCTGCAATATTTTTAATTAGCTAAGAAGCTAATTATTACTGTTTATAAAAATTTCTACTCTAAATCCCATGTGATTTCAGTGTGACATTTGAGAAGTGTTTTGTGTTTTTGTCTCCCCACAGAAAAGGGACCACAAAATACTAAAAACCCTGACCACTGCCTCTGGGGTCTGGGCACAACTGCATTATCTGTGATCAAGCTAGCAAATAAATTCTACCAGTTGTGTCCCTGAGTGAAATGCAAAAATTTCTTTCCTGTAAAAACAGAAAGACTTTCTTGCCTCTTCTCCAGGCTGTTCTAAAGAAGCATTAAAAACCTGAAGACTGAGTAAGCACTCTACTTTCAGAGTTTTGAGGTTGCTCAGCATTAAGTTACCTCATTTTTTAACTATGAAGCAAGTATTCCCAAGAATTACATTTTTAAAAAAATAGCTGTAATGGGAAATCATTCTACAATTTTCTTATCAGATTTCTGGAAGCCTTGATCCTACAGATAAATGCCTGTGTATTAGCTTCAGTTACATAAATGGTCCCACTGAGCTCCATTACCCTGCTTGCACATGTCTGACTGCAGTACTCAAGCTGTGTATTTAGTGGTGTGTGGAAATTTCAGCCATGTCATTTTTTTGAGAGAGAACCCTATTAAGAAAAAAAAAAAAGAAAATCAATGCTGCTTTACACAAAGTGTGTTTTACTCTCAAATGCTGTTTCCTACCCTTCAAGATAGTGGCTTCACACCAAACCCATGAAGTCTGACAAAATTGCAAGCAAGAGCAGCATGTCTCTAAGAGAAATGTGAAAAGTTGTTTAAAGGGTGATTTATGACAGCAGTAGTGTATTATACATGGCTTTTTTAAGAATGTAATTAATGAACAAATTGAGCTTCTATGGCTTTAACTGTATTATGGCCTTCAAAAGAAATAAACACTCATATATCTGAACTGACTAGGTATGTGTTTATATAACCGCAAACAAAACACATTATGACTTCTCTATTTTCTCTTGCTTCCTCTTAATCATCTTAATGAATGTCCCTTACTTGGCATCCAGTTTAGTGCTGTCACAATAAGTTTGTGGAAAAGTGTGGCAGTATCCATTCCTTCCCACTGGAGACATTGTGCCACATGTTTAAGCATGATCTCTTCAAAAGATCGGAGAAAGCAGGTAGATTTTTTTCAGACCAATCACCATGGTATCCAGAAGGATTAAAATGTTGCATTTTAATGATACAATGCTGGCAGAAAAAAAAAAAAAAGTCTATGTCTCTGATTCCTTTGAGGGATTGCTCTACAATCCTTCCAACAGTTCCCATGTGCATATGCAATCAGTAAGTTTAATTTATGACCTTTCTAAATGTTTAATTAAGTTAGAGCTTAGCAGTGACTCATAAACCTATAAAAGCTGAAAGTGGTAAACTGATTATTCACTGCACCTGCCCTCCAAATATGTTTTAGTAATGAAAGCTGCTAATCAGCAGTCATGGTGCTAAAAGTTTGCTATGCAAGTATTCGGAAAGCAAGGGCATACCCTGCAAGCAAAGGCATCGGAAACCGAAGGGGATGCAGGAAGAAGCGAAACCAACAAAACTCTCTTGCAAGTGAAAAACACTTACATGTTTCCTTGGCCATCGTACACCCATCTAGTGCTGCCAAGTCCTTCATAGTCTGAAGCCCAATAATACAGGCATGCGTTAATGTGCAAGATAAACAGCAAGTATCCTGTTGTTCGAATGACCCTGTAAAAGTCAACAGATTCCTTTAAAGCAGCTTACATTTTCCCTTCCTTTTAACATGGCATTTTTGGATCAACAGTGTTTATGTTAAACATCCACTAAGTAGTTCCCCGCCTGTATTGATTCTTTGAAAAAAATTGCTGGCAGTTATGTCTCTCATGTTTGTCCAAGGTCAAATAAATATCCTTCCTAAAGTATTTGACAGGATAATGTTTAAATTATGGTTCCCTGGGGGCTTTATAATCCACTTCTTCAACTGGCTATGAATATCTACAGAAATCTGAAGCTATATTAATGAGGCTAGAGGGTACAAATTAATTTATTCGCCAAACTCTATTCAAGATAGGCTCTAAACTTGTGAACCAGAGCCAAGAAATGTCCACAGTCAGAAATTAACTGCTTTACAAGGGCTGTGCTAGGAAGCCTTCAGTAGATACACTAAATAGTACATTCTAGTAGCTACAGCAGGAGTCAGGGCTTTATCATTCCTAATCCAAGTTCTTACCCTTATGGCAAGATCTTTGAAGAACATCAGTGATGAGCTACCTAAGCACAAATCAGCTTCCTGTTTAATACGATAATGATCTCATTGTATATCCTCTGATCAGTGCATGGGGGTCAAAATAAAGATTTTCTGGCTTTAGGTCTCTGTTTGAATGTTCATGCAGACAACGTATAAACAAGCAGGAAAAGTACAGGACTTGCTAAACATAAGGAAGCCAGTATATAATGAGTTTATCTGTAATGATTTTATGAAAATTTAATAATAAGGTCTAAGTTAGGTCTATAAACTAAGTTAATGAGAGATAATATGTCTGTGGCTGCTTCACTCCCTTGATGGTTCTTCAGGTGTCATTTCATGCCCTCCTTTGCCTCTCCATGACATTGAACAATCCACGTATGTGTACTCATCTTCTTTACAATGTTGACGAGTGGTGTGCTTCCAGGACAGCTGTGTTAATGGTTGCAAGCTATTGAGAACAGCAGATAGCTTATGTGGTCTAGTAATGTTGACCCTATTGACCATGCTGGGTGCTGTACACAAGTTTGAATCCACACAAATGATTCTTAAAGACTGAGTGAAGGTTCAGGGAGCCTTTGCTAAAATATATATTATATTTCTCTAGGCACTGTTGGATCTACTGCAATGGGTAGATAAGACGTAGTAATTTTTGTTAGCTTTATTCCTCCAAACTCAGAATAATGAGCTTGAGAAGAGGATCCACCTAGGCACATAGGCTTGCTGTGTAGTTTGGTTTGACATTGTCCAATTAATTAGTGCCTTATTACTCAAATGGTGACCGCACCATGATCTCAGATCAAAACAATGTTGCTACATTCAAATGAAATGATGTAGTTTGCACAGCCTGTCATTTTTTAAAATATTTCTATCTCCTATTTATCCTTTTCTTCTGTATAACTACCTCCCTTTTCCATTTGTCTTTTTTCTTTCCTTGCCCTAATGGCTTCTAGTAAGCCAATTAAAAGATCTTTGCCTTATGTTTTTACCAGTGAACATACCAATGAAGTATGTTTTAAAGCACTGAATGAGGGCACAGCATGACATACTTAATAGGTGATCTTGCAAATACAAAATATAACATTTTGGTAGCTCAGTATGCAGGCTTTTATTTTTTTTCCTTCCTACCACATATCTTAGCAATGCACTTGTGGGACAACCTATAGATAATAAGTGTTAATACTGTTAACCCTGTGTATGCTGTGCCATGTTGAAGTCCATGTGCTCTACCATCGTTTTTCTGAACACCTTCAGAGAGATTTAGAATTGCATTTTATTTAGTTATGAAGAGCACTATACTTCACACATTTCAGGTTTCTGGCCTGATAAATTGATTCACTTTGTAGTATTTACATTCTGTAATTTACGTTCTGCAAAGGATTTAATATTGGAAAGTGTAAGTAGTTGTCCTGGGTTCAGCAGTAGCAGTCATTTTTCTCCTTCTCAGTAGCTGGTGCAGTGCTGTGTTTTTGACATTCAGCCTAGGAACAGTGCTGATAACACCGATGTTTTTAGTCTTTGCTAAGCAATGATTACTCTGGTCAAGGACCTTTCAGTCTCATGCTCTGCCAGAGAGGAGGGGCACAAGAAGCCAGGAAGAAGCAGAGACAGCACACCTGACCAAAGCTAGCCAAAGGGGTATTCCATACCACAGCATGTCATGCCCAGTATATAAACTGGGGAGAGTTAGCTGGAAGGCCCAGATTACTGCTCAGGTAGGGCTGGGTATTAATTGGCGGGTGGTGAGTGGTTGTATTTTCTCCCCTTGTTATTCCCCTCATCATTATTATTATTGGTGGTAGCAGTAGTGGTTTGTGTTATACCTCAGTTACTGGACTGTTCTTATGTCAGCCTGTGGGAGTTACATTTTTCCCATTCTCCTCCCCAAACCTCTGGGAGAGGGGGTGGGGGGGAAAAGTGGGGAGTGAGCGAGCAGCTGCATGGTTCTGAGTTACTGGCTGGGCTTAAACCATGACAGTGGGCCTGTGTTCAGAAAGTGAAGACACAAGAATCAGCACACAGTTGTGGCACTCATCTAATGCCATGTTACAAAACTGCTTAACAAGGCAGAACAGCTTTGCAGAGGAGCTGGTTCTGTCTTTCCAGCTACTTTAGACATTTTAGAGGACCAGTGAAATCTTGCTGTGTGTTTCTTAGCCTTTCTAAATGTGAAACTTCAAATTTAGGCTAGTTTGAAGATATTCACATCCCATTCTCACTTGCCTTTTAAACAACCATTTCCCAAAACATACTTTTATATAATGTGAAACTGTAGCTGCAAAAGTGCTTGTTGGGGTGAAATTCGGTTTGCTAATTTGTTCCTATTCTTTGAAATCAGTATACACACAACGTTATTGTTAAATACAATTCAAAACTATCTATATTAAAAATCTATATATTCTAGTATTCACTGCAAATATTCTAGGAGATATAGGAAAGTCATTGAATCATGAGCCAAAGTAAAGGACGCAATATTGAAAATACTAGATTAATCTTAAAAGCTCTCAACATTAGAAAAAAGTTAAAAAATATACGCAAGACAGGTAAAAACCCATTCTTTTTCATGAAATAAAAATTGGGGAACAGAGGGAGGCAGCGGTACAGAAGCTGACAAGAGACTTCTTCATCCTGTGGAATTTCAGAGAAGCTTTCTCTTGTATCAGCAAGAATTAAAAAAAAAAAAAAAAAAAAAAAAAAAAAAAAAAAAAAACAAAACCAAAAAAAACCAAAAAGAAACAAAGAGGTTGTTAAAAAGGGAAAGG
>NDXB01014123.1:436992-469237 GCA_002631895.1 Agapornis roseicollis
AAAAAAATAAAAAAGAAATAAAACCAAACCCAAACAACTCTCAAAGTGTCGAAAGGCTCTTCAGTAAGTGAAAGGAGAGAGCAACAGAAGAATAAGCTTTGTGGAGGTCAGCATCTCACAAATACTTTACCAGAATTTTCATACTTCTGAATTTTGATTTCTTTTGCAAGTACATGAATGATGTTTCAGCCTTCTTTTCAAGTTTAACTGGCTTCTAAATCTCATAAAATATCTCATTTATAAGGTATAAATGCCAAGTTTACAATGTATGCACAATCTTAGAATAAAGCGGTAAACAACAGATCTTTATTTCTGCAGCAGCAGCAGCACACAAAAGCAATACATACCCCAAAAATAGGCCAGGGGAGAAAAAATCTGTCAGTTTAGGAATTGCACAAGATAAACTAGGACTGATGATGTTGATAGTCAATGTCAATAATGGCAACACAGTAGATTGGTTCACTGGGATTTAGCAGCATCACAGACAGTTAAGGGGCCTATGAAACTTGCCATAACCATGACCACAAGCTGCTTGAATTGGATCCAAAACTCTTCCTGCCAATGCAGAAGGTGAGAACATAGTGCAGTGGATAACAGTTATAATCACTATTTGAGATCTGTGCTGAGTTGATTCTCATTCCAAGTTTAGAAAAAGCAGTGGAGGATCAAGTTTCTGTATATGCCAGGTTCATGGTGAGAGCATATTTGAAGAAAAATACTGACACAGGCTCAAGCTCATAACTCCTATTGAATACAAATAAACTGCTACTGGGGGTTTGGAACTGCCATCAGCAGCCTAAAGAAACTGTTCTTCAGCTCTTTCACTGAAGAAACTTCCTTCTGGTGCTTCTGATCAGTTAAATTTTAGCAGGATCCTGATGCTGCTGGACATTTTGCCTGAACCAGGCCAGCTGCACCGAGTTAGTTTTCACATGTGAGTGAAGCTTTACATTTATTATTTGAATGATTACAACAAAGACTGATCTTTTAAAAAAAATTAACTTGAGCTATTAAAGGCTTCACTGACAACTTGTGAAGTCAAATGAGATATATTCTATGCCAAGCTTTGCATGCTACAAGAGTTTAATAAACACATACCTGTAGATGTATGCTTTGTCCAGAACAGCTTCCAAACGATCATTAAACTCAAAGAATGTGTTATGCTGAATGGAAAATGAAAGTAATCCAATCACTATTGTTCACTACACATGTTTTTATAGTAATACTCATATTAGTTCACATGCACATTTTGAAAATAATGGATTTTACAGTAGTTGGACTTAAACATTTAAATAAAAGGTTAACTGCAAAACAAAGATAAAAATTGAGTTAAACTTTGTTTTGGGTGTTGAGAAAAATAATCTGCTGTATAGGTCAGACTGCTGCAGATGAAAGACTTCTTCCTCAAACATATAAAACTGCTTGGGCAACTTTATCTGAGAGAATTGCACTTACAAGAACCCCTTTTTTCTCTTTCTGAATTTCTAAGAATTCTTTAGCAGGTGATCTTATATAACAACAACTGCATACTAGATGATATCATGTAAAATCAGTTGCTCCTGTACTGAATTCTTCCTGTTAATTATTTGCCATTACTATTTGCATGTAGCTTTTTTCTTTGTTTCTGTTCAGTACATGACTGTATGCCTGAGATACTATTTAACTTTTCATTCTTTCATATTTTGTTGGTTTAGATTTATGTAATTATGATTATGTAATTTTTAAGTTTTATTGAAAAGTGAAGTGAAGAGCACCCTCATTTTATTCTCAGATTTCTTGTGTTACCCCCCAACTTTAAATAAAAGCCAGTTCTTTGTCAACATATTGATTGTGTGAAGGGGCTGTATTTCGTAGCAGAGCGGCCTACTAGGTACTGTGAAATGCAGGCAGAGGGCTGTTGTCTAATCTCTTCTCACTCCCTTCATTCAACAACTCCATATGTCTTTGAATTAAAAGTCCGAAAGCAAAAGTGGGCTTATGCTTGTTAAATATGCTGTGTATAATTTACATTGTCCTTAAAATTCCTCCCTTTGCTTTTAAATGCTTGACATTACCAATGGAAGTTGAAAGTACATTGGCATCAATCAAAGATCTGAACAGGTAATTTAAGATTAATCTAACTAAAATAATAGAAATAAACTAGCTTTAATCAGAAAAAAAAAAGCATTTTGAAAGTAGGAAATGATAAAGTCAGAAGAAAAATGAGAGAATAAGGTCTTTATATCAGCTAGATTATACTTTGTATTTTTTGTTGGTTTGTCTACTGATGCTATAGCTTACCCTGAAGATATTCTCCAATTTCTGAATTTCATATTCCTAAACATTATAATTTCATTGGGTTGTAAAATATTTGCATGTGGTTAGCCATCAGTCATGAACACAGATCTTACCTTTAGCATCCTATTTGCTCTAAACGCTGGGTTAAATCCAAAGAAGAAGTATAAAACATCAAACGGCAATACTGATATCACATCAAGCTGTTGAAGAGCAGAGAGGTCTATTTAAACTTCACAAAAAATATAATACATTTACATGCTGTCAAAAAACTACTTAGAATGAATCATGATCGAGTATAATTGAACAGTCAGCATGCTAAGCCAGTAACTTCCCAAGTACTGGCAGGTAAGATTATCTCTTGGAAAACACCACCAAATTTGCTCTGCCCTGCTTTTAAGTCCCCCATGATTAACATATTAATCTGTTTCATGGGGACAGTATCTCCGATATTTGGGAAGCAAGGACAGGAGGTCTAGGATGAATACAGGGATGTTGTCATGAAAGTTTGGGACCAGGTGAGGAAAGCTAAGGCCCAGCTAGAATTAAACTTGGCTAGGGATGTTAAGGATTCTATAGGTACATTGCAAATAAAAGACAGACTAGGGACAGTATAGAGCCCCTCCGGAAGCTATCAGGAGAACTGGCTACCCTGGATTTGGAGAAGGCTGAGGTTCTGAATGACTTCTTTGCCTCAGTCTTCACTAGCAAAGGCTCTGACTGCACCACCCAAGTCTTGGAACACAGATGCAGGGACTGTGAGAATGAAGACCTTGGGGCCACTGTAGGAGAGGATCTGGGGCCACTGTAGGAGAGGATCTGGTTTGAGATCATCTTAAGAACCTGAATGTGCACAAGTCCATGGGACCTGATGAAATACATCCATGGGTTCTGAAGGAGCTGGCAAATAAAGTTGCTAAGCCACTGGCCATCATATTTGAAAAATCGTGGCAGTCAGGTGAAGTTCCCAACAACTGGAAAAGAGGAAATATAACCCCCATTTTCAAGAAGGGGAAAATGGATGACCTGAAAAATTACAGACCAGTCAGTCTCACCTCTGTGCCTGGCAAAATCTTGCAGCAGATTCTCCTGGAAGGCATGCTAAGGCACATGAAAAACAACAAGGTGCTTGGTGACAGCCAGCATGGCTTCACTAGGGGGAAATGCTGCCTGGACAATTTGGTGGCCTTCAACTATGGGGCTAGGAACTGATGGACAGGGGTAGAGCAGTTGGTGTCATCTATCTGGACTTGTGCAAAGCATTCGACACTGTCCCACACAACATCCTTGTCTCTAAATTGGAGAGACATCAATTTGATAGATGGACCACTCAGTGGATAAAGAACTGGCTGGATGGCCGTATGCAGAGAATTGTGGTCAATGGCTCAGTGTCCAGCTGGAGGACACTGATGAGTGGTGTCCCTCGGGGATTGGTGTTGGGACTGGTCTTCTTTAACATCTTTGTCACTGACATGGACAGTGGGATTGAGTGCGCCCTCAGCAAGTTTGCCAATGACACCAAGCTGTGTGGTTCGGTGGATATGCTGGAGGGAAGGAATGCCATCCAGAGGGACCTCAAAACACTTGTGAGGTGGGCTGATGCCAACCTCCTGAAGTTTAACCATGGCAAGTGCAAGGTCCTACACCTGGGTCGGAGCAATCCCAGGCACAGCTACAGGTTGGGCAAAGAGGAGATTCAGAGCGGCCCTGTGGAGAAGGACTTGGGGGTGGTGGTCAATGAGAAAATGAACATGAGCTGACTGCAGTGTGTGCTCGCAGCCCAGAAAGCCAACCGTATCCTGGGCTGCATCAAAAGGAGCATGACCAGCAGGTCGAAGGAGGTGATCCTGCCTCTCTACGCTGCTCTCGGGAGACCTCAGCTGGAGTACTGTGTGCAGTTCTGGTGTCCTTAACATAAAAAGGACATGGAGCTGTTGGAACAAGTCCAGAGGAGGGCCACAAGCATGATCAGGGGACTGGAGCATCTCCCATACAAAGACAGGCTGAGAAAGTTGAGGGTGTTTAGCCTGGAGAAGAGAAGACTGTGGAGACCTCATAGCAGCCTTCCAGTATCTGAAGGGAGCCTATATGGATGCTGGGGAGGGACTCTTCATTCGGGACTGTAGTGACAGGACAAGGGGTACTGGGTTCAAACTTAAACAGGGAAGGTTTAGATTGGATATAAGGAAGAAATTCTTTTTTGTTAGGGTGGTGAGGCACTGGCATGGGTTGCCCAAGGAAGCTGTGACTGCTCCATCCCTGGCAGTGTTTAAGGCCAGGGTGGATGAGGGCTTGGGTGTCATGGTTTAGTGTGTGGTGTCCCTGCTTATGGCAGGGGGGTTGGAACTGGATGATCTTAAGGTCCTTTCCAACCCTAACTATTCTATGATTCTACCATAGTCCTGACCAGACCAAAGCGGCAGTCATGTGGCTCATGAGAAAAGGTGGGGAGAACACTCCACGAGGTCTTCTTAGAAGTTTTACATATTTCAAAACCAGGTTGCCTAAAGAATTGCAGGGGAACTAGGTGAATTGGACTTCTTGTTTCCAACCTGAAGAAGCGATGTGTTCCAAAAAACAGATTTATCTTTGGATGGTAAGTTTGCTTGCTTTTTTTTAAAGGTGTTTTTTTTTCTGTATTTGGATGCTTCTTCCCATATCTCTGAGATTTTCAATATCTCCCTGCAATCCATCAATGCTGTGTTTACTCTTCTTTATTTACCTACTTTATTCTTTCCAAGAATTCTATGGAGAGATGGAAAGCTTTGGCAGACTTGGCTTTGCCTTTCTGAAGATCCTCTGATACCTTGCTCTGTTGCTGATATCGTTTGGGAACAAAAGAGGGATGTGGAAGGGTAGGCTTCATCTCAATGTAATCAGATGTGCTTTTGCTCTGAGTGATGCCACCCATGTTGGTATCAATTAGCCTGCAGCACTGAACTTTTATTCCAAGATGAAGTTAATACATGAACTCTAAATAAAAGCCAACCAAACCAAAACTTTGAATGAGTACAGCCTTTTATGACCTCTGTCCCTCTCTCAGACACACGACTAAGAGTAGGCAGAATTCTGTCAGAAGTGTTTCAAGATCAGTAACTGTTAATTAGTACTTAATTGTATGACAAATTCCCAGATTATATCTATCTTGAATGTGGTGAGAACACTCAACCCTCATTAGTTTCTGCATAAATCAAGAGCATTAGACACACTGCAAGTGTGAACTTAAAATAAATCCACATAGATCCGTTTAGTTCTCTTGCTGTAATTTTGACTCTGTACTATTCACTTACCTGTATATATCCTGCACTTTTGAACAGTTGAACAAGTACAAAAGTAATGATACCACAGTCACTGAGACAAAAATAAGGCAGATACAAAAGTATTTACAGAAGGGGGGGGGGGCAATACTTGAGGTTTCAGAGATGTGGGCTCAGAGTCACAGAGCAGTATGTGTACAATGGACTACCTATCCTTTATTGGCAAAAAAAAAGTATTTTCTTAATTTTCTTAAATCAAATTAATCTTTGTTTTTACAGAGTGCAATAAGCAGCCAAAATTTTAGTTTCAACTTTTGTTTACTTGTGTGAGTCATATCCTATTTAGTACCATGACATACTCCATGAGAATTCACCAAATAATCATCTAACTTCAAGACTTTTTATTTTGTTTACTGAATCTCTGTCATACTGTGCAATTGTCTTTCAGTGTGTAAGGGGATTACCGTGCAAAAAGTCATCAAAACAGAGTGTTTTATTAATTCTACCTCATTGATTTATTATTAATCAGAATTAATATTTATAACTGAATTTATAATTAGTCTGGTTTACAATTAAACAGTTAATGACAGCATCACAGAATCATTAGCATTGGAAGGGACCTCTGGAGATCATCTAGTCCAACCCCCCTGCCAAGGCAGGGCCAGCTAAAGCAGGTTATACAGGAACATGTCCAGGCAGATTTTGAATATCTCTAGAGGAAGAGACTCCACAACCTCCCTGGGCAGCCTGTTCCAGTGCTTTGCCATCCTTTGTGAAGACAGCAATCTTGAGCTATTGAATACTGGCATGTCATCAAGCCAATGCTTTCTGGTGATGTCCTTAAACCAATGGCGATTTTCAGTGAATGAAAAAAATCCTGTGAAATCCTCAGCCAGAACTTACATATTTTCATTGATAGCACAGGGTCTGCTTACCCGGAATTTAATAGAGCTGTGGTAGAATTTCTTCATTTCCACTTTGTCTGACTACAATGATAATGAAAAAACAACAACAACAACAACAACAACAAAAGCATTGTCAAGAACAGAATGTCAAGAATGAGCCTCTAGTACCTGACAGTAAAAATAATTCTCTTCTGACAGTAGAGATGATGACAGCTGTATTATTGATGCCCTAAAAGTTGATGCCCTAAAAGTATGAATGAAGAACTATCTGTAGGAAAAAGTAGTAGTTTTAATTATACTAGATTTTGTTAGACCTACCTGAAAAAATCAAGTTTAGGGCATGTTTGATTTTAGCCAAGCTTGGCTGTTAGTGTGGAAAAGTATGTTGCATTTTTCCCACAAAACTATCCTCTCATGACACCTGTACCGGTTGTTGCTTGAGGCAAATCCTTTCAGCTCTAGGGCGAAAACCTCCATTTGACTTCAGTTATTCCAAGAAAAATGCAAAGAATGTTTCTGATGGTACTGTATAGAAGCAGCTCTTTGAAAGCTAGCATTAACATGCTAGCATTATTAGCATTATAATAATCAACACTGCATTCATAAGTAATGATTAGATATTTATATTTAAATTGCTCTCCATGGGAAATGATGCTTATGCCTTAATAACAAAGGGCAATCACGAGCATCCAAAGAAATGTATCTATTATGCTTTCTATTTATACCACAGACACTTTAATATGGCTTTAAAATCTCAAGGATATTGCCAAGCCAATTTTCGCTATTTTTTTCAGTTTAAGCATTAGAGTAAATGCAGGAGATCAGGCTGTAGATGATCTCTTCATGCACTAAAATCTATGGATTGTACAAACAACTTCAAGGAAAATACAAGGTAAGCTTCTTACTTTAGAGTTTTAACCTTGTTCATAAAACCTGAGTTTTGTAGGATTTAGGAAAGATTGCCAGTTACTGAATGTCTTGGCACGGAAAAATATGTTACACTGCATTGCATTTAATATATATCCAAACTATATTTGTACAGTTTTGTCTGAAATCCTCTGTAAACATATCACTAATAACTTGTATACACGATGTGAAAAAATTTACATAAAAGCACTGAACTAAAGCTAGCTCCAAATTGCATTTTAGAGTGTATAATTTTGAATTTTCTATCTATTGAGCACAGTACTGTCACACTGAAGTTATCAAAACTCATTTTCTTCCACATTAGGTTTTCTTCTATAAGTTAAAGAATCAAAAGTAGAAAAAACATTCCAGATGCCCTTTTGATATGTTAACACTTTTTACCTCTTTTCAGATACTTATTTAGAGTTTTATTTTGCATTTTTCAATAAAAAATAGCAAAAAAAGTAGCAAAAAGCAAAATTGAATGTACATATTTTCCCAAAATAGAATATTTCATATAAATAATTTTTGAAGCATCCTGACATTACAGGGATTTGCTCTGATTTTGTCATCTCTCCCCCTCCCCAATCTCACAATCTGTAGCAAAACACAAATATCCTGTCCAGCCCTTGCAGAATATGTACAATCTTCAACTATGATTCTTACACAGTGAAGCTGCAGCAGTTTACTCCTGGTGAAAACAGCTTTACGCCTGTTCCAACTGCTCTGATCTGTTACTTTCAAATCTGTTTCTAACTTTTTAAGAATGTAGGTAATGAATATTTCTCCTCTTTCCAAAATAGAATTATGGAAGGTCAGTGAAGAATAATATAGGTATGGATAAGTTGCGTAGATCTGACATAGCAAGAAAAAATTAAAGGAAATTCCTATACATATTATTTTCTGATGCAAAACTAATACCCATGGAAATCCCACTTCCAGTACTTACTACTATATCTCCTCCTCTTATAAATTGCACTCGGGGCTGGAAAATTAGTAAGTCACACAGGTAGCAGATATCACAAAGGATGTCCATGGTAAACCAATATATTGTATTACTTGGGGTTTGATATGGGAACACAAAGCGAAGGGGAATAAACCAGCAATTCCAATTATAGGCAACTGTCACAAGCATAAGCCACACTACGTAACGATGATCTGAAAGAAAAAAAACCCACATTGAATTTACAGGCATGAAGTTAGAATCTTTTTTCAGTCTTTTAGACGCATTTATTCTACTGCAGCCTCTGGGAATGCTTCTGCCTAGGGCAACCTACCACTCTCCTTTTTTCAACAGCACAGGCTGCTAAAGTGACATATGCTGGAGCTAGGAGACACACAAAGAATTTGCAAAAGGGAAAAAAGGTGAGTTTATGAGAACATAGAATTTAATGCACCTGAAAATACTCAATGCATTTTGCATGGTATTGGTGTATGTTATAACTGATAAAACAGTTATTTGGCCCTTATGAATGGAACTTATGGGACTTATGAAGTCTTGGGGTTTAATTGTGGTTGCTTCACATACCAGCTTTGTGCATACCTTCTTTACACCTGTTGTCAGTTTTCATATCTTCTCCCTGCTTGAAATAAATGTTCTTGAGGGCAGGATGTATGCAGCCCTCAAAGTTGCAAACTGGAATGTTGATCTTATGGTGGCTCACAGGTACTATGTAACACTAGGTCACTTCAATATACCTTTACCCCATTCTATTGCATAGCTTTTAACTTACCTGTGTATGAGTCTATGCTGTCTGGTAGCTGCATATACTCTAAGTATTTTTTCAGTGGAGGTTTTTTGAATTTACAGCATAGCATATCGCAGTAGTGATCCTCCTCTGGTTTTGCTTCTGCTTCCTCTTTCTTTTCTTCTTTTTTCTCTTCTTTTGGTGGGGGTGGAGGTTTCTTCTTTGGTGCTAGCCACATAGAATGCCAGAAAGGGTGCCATTTTAGTTACTACACTCTGTTTCAACAGGGTATAGATAAAATCTCTTCTAAAAGCTCTTGGTAGTGACTAAAGCTACAATTCATTGTAATACTGAATGCCTTAGAAAATAGATTGGAGAATAAAATCATGACCTATTGGAGAATAGAATCTGCTACCAAGAACAGGGCACTTTATGTAAGAGTGAAATATTACTGTATCACTTTGGACAATGCCCACAGCTAATGCCATAAAAGACTCACAAGAAATAAGCTAATTCCTAATTCATCATTCATTAATGCAACTTGGCATTTCTTTTTACATGACTGGTGCAAATAATGCACGCAGTAGGAAGGGATAAGAAAAGACATTTGTGTCAGGGATAAGAAAAGACGTTTGTGCCATGGGCTCATGTCTCCCCTCTCCTGAGATCTGATACACAAGGTGCAGCATGTAAAACTAGTGGGAAGCCAATGGTCTTGTATGCTTCTAGGCTTACAAATATCTTGTGGCACTCCTTTGAGACTAGTTCTTTCATCTTTGGGCTGGATAATTTTCTTCACACATTTGTCCAATTGATTCTCATGGCTTCACCTCTGAATAAGATACACAGTCTTAGCAGTAAACTGGCAAACTGGCTCTTTAATGATTTAGGAAATAAAGGATTTTAAGTTCTACAAAGAGAACAAAAGATATAAATGAGCAAAAAACTAATTAAAGAAAAAGGTCATTCCTTGATCAGATGCTGTAATTTATAATACTTCAGGCACTATTTTTTACAGCTTACTAAATAAAGGTAAGCTTCTAAGATGTCAGAATATAAACCCAGGCTTAATTATTTTTAAAATAAAAAAAAAATGAAATCAAACTTTTCTCTGAAGAGGAACCACATTGTATTTGGTTTGTGTTTCCCTTTTGCCAAAAGTTAATGATTAATTAATTTAAATGACTTTGAAGCATGTACATAGTCCTCTGCGTATCTGAAAGACTGCTGCCATGGCTAAAATTTTATTTACTTTTACAGAGCTGGTCTAACCTTAAGGGTGATGAATATCTACTCATATGTGTATGTCTTCATATGTTTCAGATTCATCTCCATGACTAAACATATCCGGCAGCATTTTAAAACACAGAAAACTTCTTGACAAGGATGATTCTACATATTGCTCAAGGCTTTTTCCCTTGATTTCCTCAGTGATAGGATTCAAATGGAGCTCATACCTAAGGACCTGGCTTACTGTTGACTGATATGGATAAATCTGCTTCAGACAATTGGGCACAAACTGATCCATCCCAGTGGATAAACCCACTTTACTTATTTGAAAATTTTATCACAGGATTTTTTGTTCCCACAAAATAATTTTCATCTTTAAACTCAACAAGCACACAGCTATTTCTAGAGTGACTTACAAGCTGTAGGACTGCCTTCGGGAGAGGACAGCACTGGGTCTTTCAGCTTTTCCTTATAGACTGTTGCCCTTTCCCGCATTTTTCGGACAAGCTCTTGAAGTTGGGCATCAGCATAGTCATTCATTTTGAAATCTGAAGGTGTTGGGTTCAGTGTGCTGATTAAAAGAAAAGAAAAAAAGCTTAATGTTCTGGAAAGCAATGGAAGGAAACAGTGCCAATTCTACTTCTGGGCAGAAGTCAGACATTAAGATTGGATCTTTATTGGCCACAGAGGTGATTCACATCACTTAGTTCACAGTAAGTGGGCACCTAATTTAAACTACTTTTGCTTCCTTGCTTATGCCAGTAACAGTCTACGTGATATTTCAAGCAGAGGAGGTCATAGTTCCCTGTGCTGTCTTCCCACAGCTATTTTTCACAAAGTTCTACTGTACCTGTGTAAGGCTAGATCTTATCCTATGTATTTGCTAAGACACATGGCATACTCTTACCATCTCTGCATGAAAACATGCTTGTTACTTGATGGTAATATCCTAATGAGGACGGGACATAACAGAGTTAAAGACTAATGTGCAGGTGGGAGGAAAACTGTATTAACTTTATGCTTTCTAATACTGGGAAAATTGATTTCATATAGGTTTTGTTGCAGGTATTAGCTGAAACAAAGTAAAAAATGGTCTGTTCTTCTAAGTGAAAACAAAACACTGGTGTTCTTGCTGAAGTTTCCACTAAGAGTTTACACAGGGTCATAATAACACTGAGCTGTTATTCTAGCACTCACAGCATTACTTCAAACCTGAGGACCAATGATTTTCAAACACTTGCAAACTCACATTCTGCAACAAAACTAATGCTTTTAAAAGGATCTGTGCATGCTGCACAGGCAATTAGAAAATCTAAGTAAAAGTAATTTTTGACCAACTCTTTTGGTCTTATTCATACTTGAAATTTCATACTCAGTTACTTGCTACTGTCTGATTATGCAAGGTGGAGCTGTTTTGCAGTGCCACCCAGCTAGCAGCTGGGCCATACATTTGGTCTTCTTCTATGTAGAGACCAGGATATGGGATTTCTTCTGTGTCCTAGACATAACACTTTTCAGCTGATGTTACACACTCATGTCAGCGCTGGTTGTAAGTGGCTGTAACTGCCACCCCTGTACTGAAACCCTGTCAGCTATGCCCAGTACTAGAACTACATCAGAGAATTTTTCTTTCGCAATGTTTTTTCATGCTGTCTCAATACCATGGGCCGTGGATGTCACAGCAAGAGAAGAGCCTGACTGACAGTGAAACATGCCTGAAATTTCCAGATTCTTAAGACTATCTTCCCAAAAGTGAGTTAGAGGGAAAGCAGTATGACATGGAAGGGTGGGTGGGTTAGGTAGTGGTATTGTGTAGGGAAAAAATGAAAAGCATCACAAAGTGATCTTTGAATAAACACCATGTCTCTTCAAGATCTAAACCTACTTTGAAGCTCCTAACAGAAGGAGCTGTAACTCAAGTAAGAGAGTGTTAGAGTGGGATGTGTCTAGCTTTTGAGAAGTACAGCTTTCCAGACATGCAATGCACATCATGGTGCCCAAAGAAGTATGAATTAAGGATGTGAAAACTCATCAGCAGTAAAACTATTGGATAAAATGGAGATAAGCTGTTAAAAGCAGAAGTAGCAGAAGTCTGGAAGTATGTGCTTATCATTCTTCTAATTTAAGTATTCTGTAGTATCTTTTTCTTAAAACTCCCGAGACAGGAGGTAAATCAAACAATTCTGATACACTTTGTAATTTCATCATGGTTCTTTTTGCATCACATTTTCCCTTTGCTCAGGCCATCTACAGTGTAATGAAATCCTTTTTTTTGAGCTAACATGTCACAATTAGTTTTTCAGGCCCTATACAAGGAATTTAAAATCATTCTCACTTTTTTTTGTTGCTATATTTGCTCAGAGCATTGGCTATCTTTTTGTAAGATACACTTATCACAGTTGTCATGCCCAAGGCCCTTTCTATCTGCTTTCTAGGGATAACCTATAAATTGCACATGATTTTCTTGTTATTTTATAACCTTTCCAATAAAAGTTAGTCTCTTCTATCATGAATTTTGTGCTTTATCATTGCAATGTAGCCCAATCATTTTATCATGTTATTATTTGGCATGATTAGAAACTGCAAATTCGTTTAAAGTTATATGCCCCACAGTTGATGAGAAATTGATTTTCCTTGCCCTACTTCTCATTTGGTTTGCAGTATCTCCTCCTTCATTATTTTGTACTAACAAAGTGCTTACTTTAAATTTGCTTTAGAGGATGCATGTTGAACACTGCTGATTTGAAGATGTGTATTGTACATGTGCTTTGTGTGGAGGTGCACTTAAAATTGCTTTGGCTAGTGAAGCCCATTCAGAATTGACTAAATCAGTTTTAATAAACTGGGCTTATCTCTTATATTAGGTGGTGCTACAATTTGTCACTAAGTTGACATGTTATATTCTTTAATCAAATTTATCTCTGACTTTTGTGTGATAAGTTACAATAGGCCTAGGCCTGTATTACTTACTACATCATATACTCCATTACAGAACAGAAATGTTTATTCCCTGCTGAAGTATCTATTTCACATGGCCTAAAAAGTCAGGACCACAGTTCACGCACTGTGCACACAGTTTTGTTACTACTTTAAATATGTTTTGTTTCATAATAACAACATATGTAACAATAGAAGTATAACAACAATGTAGTTTTCTTATGTTTTGCTTTTGTAGGTTTTATTTTTCTAACTTGTAGGCTTAAACTTGTTTACCTAGTGAATAAAATTACAGTGGCTTAATTCTCCCCATGCCAAGAAAAAAGAGTTAGACACTTTACTCTTAGACGTAGCATAGTGGAAGAAAATAGCCTTAAGAGGACTGGCTATGGAAATACTGTCCTGAGCATGCTCATATGTAACACTGTCAAGTACTATGCCTTGAAAGTTTTCTGTGTTAAGAGTTCAAACAAAACAGGGATCAAAAAATTCAATTGGTTATTTAAGAATAAATCAAGTTTACCTTTTTTTGTACATTGCAATCTAAAGTTTAATTCTTTCTTGCTTTTTGGGCATGAGCACCAAATACCTGAGTGGAGGTCCATCTTTTATCTACCAGGTGACCCCGAGAAAATGTATTTTATAAAAGTATACTGCTGCTTGAAAAAAAATCCATACCACCTTTTGCTGATTTCAGTTATAATCCTTCTTTTTGCAGCACTTAAGAAACTTTCTTTATCTACCTGGAAATAAAATTCTTGATCTTGCAATAGAATTTCTAATTCTTCTCTTGAGCACTGTCATTATGATTTATGATTGTATGTACAACTATGTCTTGAAAAAAAACAATTTACTGTCTTGAATAAATTATGGAGAATCTCTGATTAAAATAATTTTCAGAAAGATATGACAATACATAGTTATACATATGTACAATGCATTGCTACACAAACATACACAAAATGTGATGGTATAGCTGAGAAAGTTTTCAGTGAGATAGTAAAATGTAGCTCTAGGCATCATGAAAAGTATTGATTCAAAAACGTATCTTCAGTTTGTGCTGACAATCCCAGTGTAGGTAATGCTATAGAAATCAGAAAACTATCCCCAGTTCCAAGTCTGAGCTCATGCATCCTAAATAACTAGGAAACTTAATGTTTCTCTGTAACAAAAAAGAGATGTTAGTCATCTGCTTAGTACAGGAATAAGGATATTCCAAAAGCTAATTTCAGCTATTCTTATTATGCTCACTTGATAGTCAATAGAAGGCATCTTCTCTGAGGAGATGTTCAAAATGACTAAGATAGGTTCTTGCTCTGAATTGCCCATGAAAGAAATTTATTTTTCTCCTTTATCTGCACAGAAAGCGATAGAGTTTTAGAAGTAAGCATTAATATTTTCTTTCATGACATTGCTACAAAATATAGTAGTGTGCTAATGACGTTTGATAAGACATTGGATTTGGAAGATTAAAATGTAGGATTGATTCCTATACAGGAAAAAACTGAACTATTTATATCAATTAATAAAAATGAGAACAAATCTAATGGTACAATTATGTATCAGACAAGCATTTAGAAATAAATTGAAAGTATTTACTGCCTGGTCCTAAACCTTGACACTTTCTTTCCCTAGGCTCTTGCATCCAAAGTGAATATGCCAGAAAGGGCAGATAAATGCAATTCTTTTTAGTAGTAATTTTCCAATTATTATTAGTTCACAAGCCCTTTATGAGACATTATAGTGCTAAAGCAAAGAGGCAAACTTTCTATGTACTGTATGCTGAAAGGCACGCTAACGCACATGAAAAACAAGGTGCCTGGTGATAGCCAGTATGGCTTCACTAAGGGGAAATCCTGCCTGAACAATTTGGTGGCCTTCTATGATGGGGCTAGGAATTGATGGACAGGGGTAGAGCAGTTGGCGTCATCTACCTGGACTTGCGCAAAACGTTTGCCGCTGTCCCACGCAACATCCTTGTCTCTAAATTGGAGAGACATCAATTTGATAGGTGGACCACTCAGTGGATAAAGAACTGGCTGGATGGCCACATGCAAAGAGTTGTGGTCAATGGCTTAATGTCCGGCTGGAAGCCAGTGATGAGTGGTGTCCCTCAGGGATTGGAGTTGGACTGGTCTTCTTTAACATCTTTGTGAGTGACATGGACAGTGGGATTGAGTGCGCCCTCAGCAAGTTTGCCAATGACACCAAGCTGTGTGGTTCAGTGGATATGCTGGAGGAAAGGAATGCCATCCAGAGGGACCTTGACACGCTTGTGAGCAGTCCTGCCAAGAAGGACTTGGCGGTGGTGGTTAATGAGAACATGAACATGAGCCGGCTTCAGTGTGTGCTTGCAGCCCAGAAAGCCAACCTGGGCTGCATCAAAAGGAGATTGACCAGCAGGTCGAAGGTGGTGATCTTGCCTCTCTACGCTGCTCTTGGGAGACCTCACTTGGAGTATTGTATGCAGTTCTGGTGTCCTTAACATAAAAAGGACATGGAGCTGTTGGAACAAGTCCAGAGGAGGGCCACAAGCATGATCAGGGGACTGGAGCATCTCCCGTACAAAGACAGGATGAGAAAGTTGGGACTGTTCAGCTTGGAGAAGAGAAGGCTGCGTGGAGACTTCCTAGCAGCCTTCCAGTATCTGGAGGGAGGATATAGGGATGCTGGGGAGGGACTCTTCATTCGGGACTGTAGTGACAGGACAAGGGGTAATGGGTTCAAACTTAAACAGGGGAAGTTTAGATTGGATATAAGGAAGAAATTCTTTACTGTAAGGGTGGTGAGGCACTGGCATGGGTTGCCCAAGGAAGTTGTGACTGCTCCATCCCTAGCAGTGTTTAAGGCCAGTGTGGACGAAGGCTTGGGTGTCATGGTTTAGTGTGGAGTGTCCCTGCTTATGTCAGGTGGGTTGGAACAAGGTGATCTTAAGGTCCTTTCCAACCCTAACTATTCTATGATTCTATTTCTTTTTTAAATGGGTAAATGGATGGAATCATCAATTGAAGATGACAAGAGGCTAAATAGCTAAATAGCCAAGTGTTTTAGTCAACAGCATACTATAAGCTTTCTATGAAGAAACACTGGTGCAAATGTAACCCTAGAATGCATCTGACATTGCCAATGAAGGAAGCATTAGAATATAAGCCAATAATGACAGTTATTCTGACCACCTAGCTCACTGTATAAAGTCTCAGAATTATCAAGACTGCTTGGAACATGGCTTTATAAAGGACAGACAAATAGCTTGATATCCACTAGGGCCATTGCTTAGAAATTCAAATCTTGGTGGACAGTCATGTAGGGAAAAGAGGTATCTGAGCTGAGGAACTGTATTGTAATAAGTATGAATAGGAACATCAGAAATCAGTACGAGTTAAAGGTCTGAGGAAAACTTCTGAGACTTTAAATGCGGGGATTCTAGACAGCCTTCTGTGAGGAGTAGTTGAAACAATGTGATAGACTTCAAGATTATGATAGCTAAAATCATGAAAACTGTTTTAGGCATTGGTTCCCAAGAATGTAAAAGAATACATACAACGTGACAGGAAATCCTTTTCAGCTAACAAACATAAAAAATATCAAGGCTTGAAACTTAAATGAGTGACTTGTATAGGTTATGCTCATTTGGTTCCTAAGCAAGTGTTTTTGAAGGAAAATGCAGAGATCTTTCATTTCTCAGATCTCATGTTGTATTCATACTGCAAAATGGATATAGAAGCAACAATGTTTAAGGAAGGCACTACATACTGGCACTGGACATAGTTTCTTTAACAACCCTCCTAGTTATTCAGTAACAACAGGCTGTAAATCCTCTAATCTTCTTTACACTACTTTCTAAGGAGAAGTCTGGCTCAATGCTGAACATATGGGACTCTAACTGAGGTACCAGATTAAAATGTGAACAATTATCTTAGTAATTTTGCAGAATGAACTACGCAAAAAATAGTAGTATGAATGTTGAAAGTATCAATTAATTTTGAAAAGTCATACTTTTTTAAATGTCACTGGTGATATAAAGTTGTTTAATTGCACTGCAGTTGAATCATATTTACTATGATGTAAAAAATAAGGTCAGAATAATTTCTGACACTAATCGTTTTAGAACAAAACTATAATATTCTCAGAAAGAACTCTATGATAATAAATGAGGCAGTCTTACCTCACTGATTTTCTTATCAGGTGCTGTGTCATTGCAGCTTTCTTATCTGTTAAGTAATTAAATCTGTCTGGGGCATCTGCCTCTTATCAGGAATTCTTAAAGGTATTTCTTATCATTCCCACATAACATCTGCTACTCTCAAACATATTTAAATGGAAACTCATAACTTGTTTACATAAGCATATAATGATTGATGGCTAAGGGAAAAGCATCTTAATCAGCATATGATCCAGTGCAGTGCAGACTTCATGAGCACAGCACAACCTTTCTTCAAACTTTTTATTCAGATTTTATTAATTTGCAAAGTATAAAAAGCTAAAAGTAAAACACTATAATATTTCTCATAATGGATTTTAAAAAAACCTCATTCAGTAAAACACCTCAGATTTGAAAAACTTAGTTTTCAATAGATGTTTTAATTTCTCATCTCTTTTCATACAGATCCTAAAAAATATCACATCAGCATAGGACTGTAGAGAACTTTAAGTCATCCTTCAATCCTAGTCCCAACAGAGCAAAGCTGGATGCTGTATACCTATGTCATTCCTGACAGATTCTTGCCCAATCTATTCTTAAATATGTCTAGTGGTGGCTATTCCATAATCTTCCTAAATAATTTATTCTGTTGCTCCACCAGTCTTATTTATTTTCTCATTTTTTTCAGTAGTCTACAAATTTTTTCTCAAGAAAAATGTCTTTTGGTACAACTTATCCTACCCACTATGAACATAAGATAAAATATATGGTCCCTTCTCTTTTATCTTACTTTTTTTTGGCCATTTTAACATTTTCATTTTCTATTACTGTGTCGGGTTTGCTTTTTCCTTTTGCAAAAGAAAAAGATTTGTGAAAAAGTAATAATTGTGGAATGATGAAGAATATTAGTTAATTTTATTATTTTCAGTGTGCAAAGATGTGAGTACCTGGGTAAGAATCTTTCAGCTGATCGATGCTCCAGGAAGCTTTAATTCAACTAGCAAGGGTACAAATAAAAATAATAAAAATTGGTGGTATAGATTCAGCTTGCACGGCCCCTGAAGTTACTCAATATTTGGGTATCGAGGCAGACTTTCACAATATCCTGAACTTCATGCCATGTACTATTCTTACCAGTGCTAATTATATAAAATCAGTTTGGTGCAATTGACTGTTGCAATTCTACCTTTGTTAGTGGGAAACCACTATACAGCCACCTGTGCAGGGAATTATTTCATGTTGTTTTCCCACAAAGGAATTTATCACAACGGAATCTAGTGAGAGAGAGGAAGACCCATTCCTCTGAGATGACTTCCAACTACCACTAACTAAGCCTCCTTTCCTCTTCGGCAGGCTCCTGCCACATTCTTTTCCAAATTCAGCAAGAGTAGGCATGTTCCTTGCAGAAAACAGATCGTCACATTTCTCCAGAGTATTATTTATCTGGCACTGACCAAGACTGCACTGCCAGACCGATTTGATTTCCCATCTGATCCTCATATCTCTGCCTGTCAGCATTTCCTCTGTTGTTCTGCACAACATGGAAAGTTTTCATCTTAAATAGCTAATATTTGGAAAATAAGTAAATAACGGGAGACACGGTTTTTAAATAGTGTTGGGCAAGATTAATCATAGGCATGAATACTTACATTTGTCACAAATCAGGTTTTCTGTACTAAATGATAATAGCCTTATGTCTCTTAGATCTATCACAGAAGACCCCAATATACTTGCAAATATTTGTTATAAATGTAATTTATACCAAATATAAATACAATTTAAATTTAAATATTTTATATTACACACACCAGTGTACCAGTCACAATGCTCATTGCTTTGCTTTTTTCTACACAATTGACTCAGCAGACAATAGCAGAGGTAATGTTTTTAATAAATTATACTTCTATCACAGAAAAGGTACCTTCTTACTTCAAAAAATGTAAGGTCAATGAGGGATTTACAGAAAATGCTTTTAATTAAAGAAATAAATCAGTGGCAAACTATGACAAACTATACCTTTGTTTCCTTATGTGCTCTAAAAAAAGAATTTCTCCCATTTATACACTCAAAATTAAATATATATTAATATTATGAATACATGTATTCAAATAATGCAAGAAAAAAAGCAGCATTTCAGTCTGTATAATGATATTCCTACCCCTTTACTCACTTCATTTATTCTTAAGGAAAAACTTCTGAATTTGCTCCCTTTTTAACTTCAGGATTACCTACATGATTGTTGTGCATAGTGAACGGAGTTAAATAGAATGGGTAACTGCATCCTGCAGGATGGATAGAATTTAAAGGCTGCAAGAAAAAACATCTCAGCAATGATTACAGTAAGTTTAATCTGTTTGGTACACGCAGCACACCATCCCCTTTCTATTTAATCTGCAGGTTCTCAATTTATCCATGCAGAAATTCAAATCCAATTAGTAAAAGTGATAAGGTCTGAAAGAAAGGCCTAAGCAGCAGGAATATCAGGGCTAGGAAAAGTATTTTGATTTTTTAATACATTAATGTCTTTTCAGTCAGGTTTACAAAATGTACTGGATGCATTCCATCTGTTTACAATTTCAAGTACTGCAGTGATTCTCTGGAAACAACTGAGGAATGGTATTAGCCTCTTTACAAAATATGCTTGTAACTATGTTTAAACTGGGATTTTTCAGAAGTACCCAGTGGTCTTGTTTTACTTTATCTCAAGTCAATCAGAGTTTAGTGCCATGAATGTCATCTTTCTGTATCCATGGTGATCCTACAGTGACCAAGGACTTCTGGAGACTCTTCAGAAGATAGATACTAGGTCTGTTTTACCAGGGTGCTGAGATTTTGTTCTTGTTCTAGCATAGTTTCCCTAAGATGCATCTACTTGGTGAACTGATGTGCTGCAACTAGTGGATGGCAGGCACTAATAAGCATGGTAATTTTCTTGGTTGAAGTAATTGAGCTAAATGAAATGCATTACTCACTAAAAACATGGAACCAGCAGGAGTTCTCTCTATTAACCTGGCTATGCACCACATAGCAAATTGCCTCTTGATCTTTGTTTTGTTATCTTTCTTTGCTATTAGCCAAATTAGAGAGGAAAATAAAAACCTCATTTATAGGCCTGAGAAGGGCTGGTATAGACTACTAGGTATCAGGATGTGGCTATGGAAAAGACAAACTACAAGCACAAAACTCAGTCTTCCTTAACCCCGTGCTCATATGGCAGCTTGCAACAGTGGAGCTTCCTTTTTTTTTGTAAGTGTTGAAAGCTGTGTTTCTCTGCATTTATAAAGCAGAATCAGAAGAATATGTTTACTGGTTGGGAATGCTCGTGTGTCTTGTAAAATCTAACAGATTAATTTAGAGCATTTTATATGAGCATGTTTTGCTCATAATACCGAGATTCTGAAGGTAGCATATCAGAGATATAATTTTTTTCCCCTCTAAACATAACCCAGAATATGTAAAATCATGAGTCGCAATCTCAAAGTGTCTGAAGTTCCAATTACCCACTATATTTTTTCCTTATGTACTCTTGGATTTGCTGCCTGCAAACATGGATTGTCATTTTACACAGCATTTTGCAGAGTAGGGTTCATGATCTTTGGCTGGGGTTTCAGAGCACTGCCTTAGTATAAATAGGACATTGTAATATCTTCGGTAATCTGGGAGATTAAACACTCTTACAGTTTCAGCCAGGTTTAAAGGCTTTTAAAAGACACAGAGGAGGTAAGAGGTCATAGAAGCTCTTTGTATCCTTCCATTTTCTCTGATCTATACTCTCAGATGCTTTGTTTACCATTCTTCCATACTCTACTTTTCCTAGGACATGCTGCAACTTTGATGCTAGGCATCTACTACTACTTGCCCCTTATTCATCTATCTCCCCTCTGCTCTTACATGCCAATACAGTTCTCCTCTTCGTCAGCACTTTCTACACCGCTTCATTAGCACCTCATGCCACAGGTTCCGTGTTAGTTCCCAGCCTTCAGTGTAGGATCATGCAAGGATCTCACATTTGTTTCTCCTATGTGATCTTTGTGATCAGTTAAATCATGTCTTTTTAATTTTCTTTGTTAGATTCTGAGTTCTAAGCAGTGCTCTCACAAAGCATGCTGTCATTTTCTCTTGTGTACAAATGGCTATATTCCTCTGTGTGCAAAGCAAGGTGGTCTTGGAGACCTTTGCTTTTGGTAGTGCCTGGCCCACAGCTACAGCTCCTGCTAGCAGTAGGCCATGGTCCCCATGGATCTTGCCCCACACCTGCAGGCTGGCATCATTCCTGGCTCAGCCCTGCCCTGCCTGGCTGCCCTGGGGCTGTGTTCGGCCCCAGTTCCTCTCACCAGGCACCAACTTCCTTCCCAGCTTGGCTCTGGACCTGCCTTGTCACCATAGGCTTGCCTGGTGATCTGGGTTATGGGCTGGCCTTGGCCGCTACCTTCGGTCTGCCCTGCTTGCTTTGCATCAGTCCCAGACTGGGGAAACCCCTGCCCCGTCCACCATACTGAGAACTCCCCATCCCTAGGGCAGGGGCTGGTCCTTGTGGCTCCCTGGCAATGTGCCCTATTTGATTAAGTGCTACACAGTATCTCACCCAAAATGCTTGCACTGCATTTCAAAAAAGTGTAGGACTGTGTGTTCACATATGTGTCTTTATGAACCTCCCCAACAGAAAGCAATCTCCATATATTGTAAAGGCTGCAATGATGTTTTGTTCTAGTTCCTTGCTAATAAGACTCCACTGTCTTCTATTAAACTGCAAATTAGGTCTTGAGTGTCGTTCTGTTCCCTCATTTCTTGCTGTGAAGAGACAGCATAGCCTTAACCCTCCCTCCCAGGTGTTATTCTTGCTCAGCAAAGAGCTATTCATGGAAATTACCTATCATTCTGATACATTATCATCAAAGATGAAGAGATGGAGAGGAGAAACAATACATTGGCAGACAAGAATGACTTGTGTGCAATCCTGTCAAAGCTATTAGGAAACAGGCATTAAGAGTTTCAGTCACTCAGCTGTAATTCAGCACCTTGGCACATCAGCGATTCTTGTGTGTCTCCTCTTTCAGACATAGCATTCAGTTGACTGAGACCAGTGCTATCTCTCTAGTGTTTATTAATGTCCACTGCCACGTGCTAGTGCATTTTAAAAATGAGGAACTGCTGAGAGGGAAAGCAAGATTTTTATTTGTTTTCTTGTGGACAAAAAATTTCTATGGAAATTTCAGAAGTAAATGCAGTTTTTGTCAGACCTGTCTCACTTAGCAAGAGGAAAAACAACAGATTTGTTCTTTCAGGGGAAGTTCAAAAACCTATTTTTCTATATATTGATAATACAGGCTGTGCTGCCCCATGAGCAAAAATCTACTCTAATGTAGCTGGCCTGGAAGGATGCAGCTGGTGCACAGTCTTACAAATTGTCTTACATATAAGTACTCTTACTGATTTTCAATAAGTTAATTTTTCATAAAGCCATATTACCCAAGATTTTAAATTTAAAGTTCTTACATGGAAACTTATTATTTTCCCCTGAAATTCTGCATGGAGAGACACAGGTCAGATCTAAATGAAAAGAGTGCTGTTTCAAACAAGGTAACTGCCATCTTCCCTCTTTACTGCATGTGCATTTTAAAGAACCAAAAGTCACAGAAGCAGAAGATAAGGCAAAACCTTTTCTATTAACATACTTCCCATGAAAGCTGAGGTGCTGTGGATGCATATGGGTTGTGAATAGATATATATCCATGAACCTTACTGTATTATGTATCTTACAGTCTATGGGCAAACTGATGGTTTGTGAAGATCAAGCGACTTGTTACTACATTTAAACTCTTGGAGGAGGATTAGCATAGGAAAATAGTCTATCTAATTCAAAATATAGTAACAGGACCATGAGTACATCAACAGGCTGCCCTGAGCAGCCTCCACTGGGACTTCTACCAACACCCTCTGTCCATGGGCCTAGGCTACGCGATTCAGCCCAGGTCTTGGTCACTGCCTAAGCTATGTATATGTGTATCTAGCTCCAGTTTGATCTCTGGTTCTGTCTCCTGGATGGAGTTTGGAGTTATGCTGTAGTCTTGTCTCCAGTCCTGTCTCTGACCCTTGTCTTTTTTTGCTCCTGACTGGACTTGGTGGATGGACCCTAAATCTGTTGGGAGTCCCAGAGGTGAATGCAGTACTTCAGGTGAGATCTCATGAGAGCAAAGCAAAGGAGAAGCATCACCTCCCTTGACCTTCTGGTCATGCTTCTCTTGATGCAGCCCAGTATACAGCTGACTTTCTGGGCTGCAAGCACACATTGCCAGCTCACAGCTAATTTTTCATCCACCAGCACCCCCAAGCCCTTCTCTGAGAGGCTGTTCTCAATCTGTTAGCTCCCCAGCCTGTACAGATACTGGTAATTGTACTTGGCCTTCTTGAATCTCATGAGGTTCGCATGGACACATACTTCAAGTCTGTCAAGGTCTCTCTGTATTGCATCCCTTCTCTCTAGTGAATCAACTGCACCACTTAGCTTGGTGTCTCTTGCAAACTTGCAGTGGGCGTCTAAGCTGATTATCCTGTTGATCTGTACAAACAGTCCTAAGTACGGTTTTGATTACTTAAACTAACACTTTTTCAAATAATTCTTAGGCATGGAAATACCCAGAAATTAGAATTAAACTAAGATAATTCACAACTGGCACTTTTCCAGGAGGCATTTTGCATTCTTCTAGCTGGCCTCAGTGCCAGAGAGTGGTTTGAGTATGTTTCATTTGCTGCTATTTTTGTTGATTACATGTATCTATTTGACTCAAATTCTCCATATGTGTACATAGAATCATAGAATAGTTAGGGTTGGAAAGGACCTTAAGATCATCTAGTTCCAATCCCCCTGCCATAAGCAGGGACACCCCACACTAAACCATGACACCCAAGCCTTTGTCTTGAATACTGGCCTTGAATACTGCCAGGGATGGAGCAGTCACAGCTTCCTTGGGCAACCCATGCCAGTGCCTCACCACCCTTACAGTAAAGAATTTCTTCCTTACATCCAATCTAAACCTCCCCTGCTTAGGTTTGAACCCGTTACCCCTTGTTCTGTCACTACAGTCCCTAATGAAGAGTCCCTCCCCAGCATCCATATAGGCCCCCCTCAGATACTGGAAGGCTGCTAGGAAGTCTCCACGCAGCCTTCTCTTCCCCAGGCTAAGCAGTCCCAACTTTCTCAGCCTGTCTTTGTATGGGAGATGCTCCAGTCCCCCGATCACGCTTGTGGCCCTCCTCTGGACTTGTTCCAACAGCTCCATGTCCTTTTTATGTTAAGGACACCAGAACTGCACACAATAGTCCAGGTGAGGTCTTACAAGAGCAGAGTAGAGAGGCAGGATCACCTCCTTTGACCTGCTGGTCACGCTCCTTTTGATTCATGTTTACATAGATTTTTCCTTAAAAATCAACTGAATATATTTGAACAAGGGCACAATAAGGTAGTGACCTTGATCAAGAACAGTGTCTGAACAGACTTCCATGAATCTTCAGGGACAATGAATTAAATTCTCTCCAAGGCACATTTTAGAAATTATTCTTCCTCCTGATTATGATAGACCTGTTTAGTTTGGTTCCACACAGAGACAATGACAGCAGCACCATGCCTTCCAAGCCCTACTGCAGAATTTAGTGGGTAACCTTTTAGACAGTAGAGTTTAATAAGTTTTACTGTATTTTTAGAAGCTGCAGCTGAAATTAGACTGACAAGATATAACAGGGTGCACACATGACAGTCAGAACAGCTTTGAGAAGACAATGTTTAAGACAAATATTTTTAATTTTCTTTTAACAGAGAGATTTTGTATTCATCTACTAAGCAAAATACTCATTTGTTTCATAGGCATATTGTAATTATGCTAACCATGGTTACAGGATTTACCAGTGGAACTATAAGCATCTAACAACATGTTCTACAATGACAAAAAATGAGATGCTTTTTCTAGATTTTTACTGTTGACCTACTGACTCACATTCAAATTACCAAGTTATTTATAAAATTTCCAGTCATTCTAGTCAGAATTATTTTCNTAGTCCAGGTGAGGTCTTACAAGAGCAGAGTAGAGAGGCAGGATCACCTCCTTTGACCTGCTGGTCACGCTCCTTTTGATTCATGTTTACATAGATTTTTCCTTAAAAATCAACTGAATATATTTGAACAAGGGCACAATAAGGTAGTGACCTTGATCAAGAACAGTGTCTGAACAGACTTCCATGAATCTTCAGGGACAATGAATTAAATTCTCTCCAAGGCACATTTTAGAAATTATTCTTCCTCCTGATTATGATAGACCTGTTTAGTTTGGTTCCACACAGAGACAATGACAGCAGCACCATGCCTTCCAAGCCCTACTGCAGAATTTAGTGGGTAACCTTTTAGACAGTAGAGTTTAATAAGTTTTACTGTATTTTTAGAAGCTGCAGCTGAAATTAGACTGACAAGATATAACAGGGTGCACACATGACAGTCAGAACAGCTTTGAGAAGACAATGTTTAAGACAAATATTTTTAATTTTCTTTTAACAGAGAGATTTTGTATTCATCTACTAAGCAAAATACTCATTTGTTTCATAGGCATATTGTAATTATGCTAACCATGGTTACAGGATTTACCAGTGGAACTATAAGCATCTAACAACATGTTCTACAATGACAAAAAATGAGATGCTTTTTCTAGATTTTTACTGTTGACCTACTGACTCACATTCAAATTACCAAGTTATTTATAAAATTTCCAGTCATTCTAGTCAGAATTATTTTCAATTGTATACATTATTTTGTAGAGGGGCATGCAGTACCATTTTGCTGGATAACTCTTTGTCATTGAAGTTCAAAGTCTGTCTTGGTGAAGAAGAGGAAATAGATAATCTTTTCTATAAATTAAATAAATCCATGTTGGGGAAAGTCTTTTGCTTTCTGTCATCATGTTAATCAAAATAATAGAAGGCAAAAGCAAGCAGGAGATGTGTTTACCGTGTTCTGGACTGAGTGTATCCATTTCTTTCCACTCAAAGATATCTCAACAGGTTGGAAGGACAGGCTGGCAGGAAATCCATGAAGCTTAGCAAAGGTAAATGCATGTTTCTATGCCTGGAATGGAATAGTCCTCATGCAAGAGTAAAGGCTTGGACATGACTGACGAGAAAACAGCTTTGTGTGAAAGTATCTATAGCTCCTGGTGGACAACAAATTAAACATAAATCCACAATGTGTTCTTACATTAATGAAGGCTAACTATATGCTATGCTTTAAATAAACAGGGGAGTTCAGGAAGATTGGTTATTCAGGGGGAGCAGTTATTTCTGATTCAGAGGAAGTGGTTATTTCCCTCTGTGTAACATTTATAAGGTTGCATCAATATCCAGCTGTAGTCTTCCTTGTACATGAAAGGCATTAACCACATGGTGCAGATAGAATCATAGAATAGTTAGGGTTGGAAAGGACCTTAAGATCATCTAGTTCCAACCCCCCTGCCATAAGCAGGGACACCTCACACTAAACCATATCACCCAATGCTTCATCCAACCTGGCCTTGAACACTAGCTATTGAGATGGCTGGGGACTAAAACACAGGATATATGAGATGATGAGAAAGCTGGGTTTGTTCAAAATGGAAATTGAGTGTTCTGCTACCCAGTAAGTGGTTATAGAGAATGTTGATCCAGACTGTTCTTCTTGGTGGTGCACAGCAAAAGAATGAGAGGCAGCAGAAGCAAGTTAGACCAAAGGAAAAATTTAATTAGATGTAAAGTAATAATTTTCATAATAAGGATGATCAAACAATGGACCACATTGCCCAGAGAAACTGTACAAACTCTGTTCTTGGAGATACACATTCATAGTTATGCTGAACATATTCTGTGCAACCTGTTCTAACTTCAGATTTGGGTCTAACCATTAAATGCTCTTAGCAGGAGTTTGGACCTCATTCCACCTGTAGCAGCCTTCCAACCTTAGCTGTTCCATGAAACTGTTTAACATCTTCATCATTGACATAGGCAGTGGGATGCAAGTTTGCAGATGGTACCAAGCTGACACACATGATGGACAGGATAACATCTATAGAGACCTTGACAAGCCTGAGCAGTAGGCCCATATGAACCTCATGAGGTTCAACAAGGCCAAGTGCAAGATCCTGCACCTCAGTTGGGGCAACCCCTGGTATCAGCACAAGTAGGGGAATGAACAGACTGAGAGTGGTAGTGCCTAGAGAAGTAGTAGATGCCCTATGACTGAAAACATTCAAGGTCAGGTTGGAGGGGGCTCTGAGCAACATGATCGAGTTGAAGAAGTCTCTGTTCACTGCAGTGGGGTTGGACTAGATGACCTTTAAAGGTCCTTTTTAACCCAAATGATTTTATGATTCTATGAATCTATGCTTCTGTAAATGAATGTGAGCCAAGATTATTGTTTTCTAGACTTCATATTTATTTCTGTTTAAGCAAAATTGTCACTTAAGATTTTTAAAAGGTTGAATGACCCTAGATTTTCCCCTGAAGGGACATAGCTGTTTATTTATTTCTTCTCAGAAAGAGACAGCCTTAATCCTCTGGTTGAGGAGACTAATGCTGATTTAATGGTATAGCTCAGCAAAAAAAATGTGCAAGGGAGAAAGCTTTCAAGTCAGAATGATGTCACAAACATTCCAGCTATTCATGGGAGTAACCTGGGACTTTTGCCATTGCTAAGGCAGAGTAATGATAACTGAGCAGTGGTGTTGTTAGAATTAGTATGTCAGTGTAGTTGAGCAAATCCTTTTCTTCATTCCTACAATTTAGGATGGCCTACAAAAGAAACTATCAAAAGCACACACTAAATGAATACTCCACGTATATGGCTGCTTTAGATTCGAAATACAGCTCTTCAGAACATGACAAGACAGGAGGGACTTCAAAAGAGCTGAAATACGGCACACAGAAATGTTAAGTCAAGATGTCAGAGGAAAAAACCAAAAAATTTTTAAATTGAATTTACTCACTTAGCATCCTCTTTCCCATCATTTTGCTGATGCTGTTCCTGTTGAGTTGTCTTAGCTGGTTCAGTTGAGTTTTCAGTTTTTGAAGGCTCAGGTGCTTCTGCTGGTACTTTATCTAGAAAAAAGGTTTCAGTTTTTGAATAACAATTTTTAAAGAATTATGGTGATATTGTTTTTGGAGGAATCACAGGCTGGCTGACATTATTTCTTTAGTGGACAAGCACTGCACAACACTGATTCTGGGACCTGGCCTTTGAATACTTTCCTTTAAAAATTTATTACAGTGCCAGCTGTCCAGAACATGGTTATGATGACTGTACCTTTTAGAATATGTAACTCATTTCTGGTTTTTAAACTAAAGGCATCTGTAGCAAGGTCAACAATGGTCAATACAGAGCTCTTCTATATTTCTAAGTGACAAGAACTCATGCAGTATGATGAATTTAAGTGTGTGCTTATTTAAAAAAAATATGTATAAGACAGAAAGATAGATCTGTACAGAAATGCCTTATAAAATCCAGGAAGAAAAATGAAGAGTAGCTTATTTGCTTATGCATAGAAATGCTAATGACATTATTTATGCTGCAGTGTTTGAATTACATTAAAACCCTCATTGTTTCAGCTGCTATGACAGTCCTGTTTGCTCCTGAGTAAATTTTGATTGAAGTATATCATTAAGGATGTGAGTACATAGAACTTTGGCTAGTCTATTATTTCATTTTTGTTGCAAGTACTTTTTAGAAGCAATTTAAGTGGGAAGTTTGCAGTTTGAAACTATGTAAATGGTACAATCTCTTGCCATTTCAATGGCCTTAAGTGCTGAATTTTTATAATTAGTCTTATATCTTCATTTTAAATTTTCATACTGAAAAATAATTTGAAAGCTCTCATCAGTCTGACACTTTGGATAAAGGAGGAACAAACTCAGCCTTCATAAATACTTTAAATAATATCATTATAGAGGTAAAAACTTGGAAGAAAATCATCATAGTAAATAAATCAAGAGCCTGTTGTGTACTTTAAACTCAAGACAGCTCAAAGGATATCAAATGTTGACGGTTTTTTTGACAGGTAGTTTTAGAGTAGTTTTCTGGTAGTTTACCTCCATATTTAGAGAAGTTTTATTAATTTCAAAGGGCTAAAACCAGTTACAACAGTAAACTGTTAAGATGCTTACAAGGAAAGTGGTTACTTGAAATGGCATTGAAACAAAAGTAAGTGAAGGACAGTGGATCAGTTTGCTTACAGCACTTGATGAAACAAACTACACTCCTACTGCCATTCATTCATATTTGTGCTAATATTTCCTTTCAAGTATCTATTAAGAGCAACACAGTGTTTTTTGAGCTGAGTTTCTGACTTCTACCAGGTGAACAATCTGATTTTAGGACCAGTGGAGCACTTCTAGATTTTTTTCTCAGTGAGAAAATATTCTAGATTGTTTTTTCTTAGTAAGGTTAAGAATTGTGTGAGCCCTGGTACTCTTACGGGAATTGATTTCTTAAGGAGGATCAGAGACAAGACCTGGACCGAGGTATCTGTGGATGCCAGAAATAGTCAACCCAGATCTGGACAAGGAACTGAAGAGAAGGCGAAGAAATTCACATTCCTCACTGTGCTGATTAATTGGGGTTTGACTTAGCAAGTTCAGGGTTTAATTTTCAAACAGCCCCTTGTAGAAACTGTTGAGTATGAAGAGATAGTGCACAGGATTTGTATTACTTATCACCTGTAAGCTGGAGAGATTTTTGCCTCTCAGAGGTGTTCTTGAGCTATGTACGTAAATATTTGAAAGATGGCTATAGATTCATGAAGATGTCAAGAAAAATAAACACACAGGAAATCTGTAGATGAAGGAGAGAAGAGGCTTCAGTTCTGACACTACAAAATAAGAACTTTGGTGACTTTCCAATAAATGTTTTTTTTTGAACAAATGCTCAGAAATCAGTGGGGTAGAAGTAAAATAATCAGTAAGTATGTCCATCTTAACCCCCAACTTCAGTTGCTAACAAAAGGATTATAAGTTTCTTTACCATGTAAAGAAACAAAGATGGTATGAAGAAGCTGGATTTGTTTTCCTAGAATTTAGCCCTGTCACTTACTTGAAAAATGAAGGTCTGAAAGGAATTAAAAGACTTCACATCAGCAGGAGTAGAAGCAAGCTGATTAAACAGATTCAAGTTCTCAGTAATCTTTGAAAAATACATTTTATGCCTGTTGACTGAGTGCAAGTGAAGAGTATAAAGGACAAGAAGACAAGGAGTAAGATTATTATTCTCTTTGCATCAACAGGTTTAGTTCATTAAGCCGAAACATGTGATATCAAAATGCTGTACATGATTTGTATTTTTAAAACACAAAGCAGTTATTTAAGCCATGATTTTCAGGTACTATGGAAAAAGCTTTGTAAAGCAGCTTAAGAGTCAGATTTAAAACAAGCCAAAGATTCATTTTAGCTGTGAAATTTAACATTTAATGCAAACATTCCTCTTTCTGTATCCTAGGTTGCATCAAAAGGAGTGTGACCAGCAGGTCAAGGAGGTGATTCTGCCCCTTTGCTCTTCTGCAAGACCCACTGGAGTACTGTGTTCAGCTCTGGCACCCACCACATTAGAAGGATGTGGACCTGTTGGAGCAAGTCCAGAGGGGGGCTTTGAAGATGATCAGAGGGCTGGAGCACCTGTCCCATGAAGACAGGCCAAGAGAGCAGGGCTTGTTCAGTCTGGAGAAGAAAAGGCTGTGGGGAGACCTTAGAGCAGCTTCCAGTTACTGAAGGGTGCCTACAAGAAACCTTTTTACAAGGGCTAGGGATAGAAGGAGGATAGGACAAGCGGGAATGGCTTTAACCTGGAGGAGGGTAGGTTTAGATTAAATATTAGAAAGAAATTCTTTACTGTGAGGATGGTGAGACATTGTAACAGATTGACTAGAGAAGTTGTGGCTGCCCCATCACTGGAAGCATTCAAGGCCAGGTTAGATGGGGCTTTGAGCAACCTGGTCTAGTGGAAGGTGTCCCTGCTCATGGCAGAGCAGTTGGAACTAGATGACACAAACCATTCTATCTACCTATGATTATCAAGAGCTTATAACTTGGCAGGGGCTTTGCAGCAACAGTAATTTTGTACCTTTAATAAATATATCTGCTTTATTTCTACCTACAGGAGGACCAAGTGACTACCTTTTATATAGAAGCTGCTGATTAAAGCTTTCCTCTGAGAAGAGAAAATCTTGAATCTGGGCCTTGTTTATTTGCAATTGAGTCAATTTTTCATTCTGAGAATTATTTTTTTCTTTCTTTTTTTAAAGATTCAACAAGTTTATAATATAAATACATACTGAAATTGAAGTTCTTCATTCTACCTAGAAGGTTAGTGTTACAACTAACTTCTAGGTTAGTTCCAGACTCTGTGTTACATTTTATCTTTCCAGATTCCATAGGTTTTTGCATTCTTTTCTGCACCCTGGCCCAGCAATTGGGAAGGCCACAGAATTTCCTCCTACATCTCTCTAGTCTAGACTTTATGTGGGTAGCTAGGGAACCCTACTGGAATGCGAAAGATACAGGTTTGAACTCCCTTATTATGCAAGTGTGGAGGCAAACAGCTATGCTAATATATAAAAGGTGGCAACTTTCAGCAGCTTCTGCTGCTTTTCTTTTTTTTGGTGAAACATTTAGCAGAAAAGAGAATATACCTTGAGTACCAAAACGAAAAAGTGCTAACTTGGAAAGAGTCTGGAATGGACTGAAGTTTCTTTTGAGCAGTCCTTCCTTTGAGGTGCTACACATTCAGGGATGTCAATTAAAATACTCAGTTGTTTTGTTGTTTGATTTTTTTTCTTTTTTGATGTGGTTTTGTTTTTTTTTTGTTTGATTTGTTTCGGTTTTTTCTTTACTTTTTTTTTTTTTTTTTTT
>NDXB01014123.1:469252-482866 GCA_002631895.1 Agapornis roseicollis
TTTTTTTTTTTTTTTTTAACTCTGCCTAGGCTTCTCTTAGGTTATAGATTCTCTGATTATGAAAAGCACTAAAACCTCACACATTTTAGAATAGCACTTGCATATAAGTTGCAGGCAGGTATATAACATGTTATATATCTTCTGGGTACTTTCCAAACCATCTAGGCTCTGAAGATAATATCACTGGGGATTAACATGGTAATCTCCCAGATGGAAGGTTCTGTCTACTTTATGATCCAGAGGTGCAACTGTAGCACATATAAAGAAAAAATTATAGCCTTAGTCTAGATTTTTTACTCAAGTTGTACCAAGAATAAAGCGATGTCAATATGAACTTTAGTAAAAGGTGCATAAATATGTCTTTGAATCTTTGTGACACTGGTTGATTTAGTATAAGTAGGAAAACCAAACCCCAGAACATTGGAGACAGGCCAGTTTCTAGTGAGGGAAAAGAGAGATGAGGACAGACTTCAGAAGAGCAGTACTTAACTGTGGTGCTGAGAGGATTTAAAGAAAGAGAAAGAAAAGGGATGAGTTGGAAAGAATCATACTGAAAGGATCTGCTAAAAGGACAAAATAAGTTGTGATACTGAGAATGATAATGCAGACACCGGTTAGCAGGTGGAGTCTTGATCTGCTAAGAGGACAAAATAAGTTGTGATACTTAGAATGATAATGCAGGCACCGGTTAGCAGGTGGAGTCTTGATGCGGCCTTCTAAATAGAATAACCATAACCCTGACAGTGACATTTGTATAGCCAGTCAGTTACAGGAAGTGATAAACATGCAAAGAATCTATAGCAATTGGATTCAATATCACAGAGAACCTGTAATTAGGTGAATCGGACTTTGTGATGTACATAAGAAAATTCAGGGAACAAGTAATAAAAAAGTAATTATCCATTATGGAAAAAAACTGACTAGGGGCTGAAAATTAATTACAGAGTGAGCTACTGAGAGAGTGGGCACCCGAGGAGGTAGACATGAGGAAATGAATAGCCAGCAAAGAAGCCAAAAGTACCAGGCATTGCTGAGTGATGTTAAGCGTCCAAATTTTAACCAAATGGGCTCCAATTGTGTTCTAATCTGTGCTGGGAACATCTGTGCCTTGTGCAGTGCTAGGAGACAGGGAGAAAGTGATGACTAGTTTTGACCATGTGAGAAGGAGGGTTGAGTTAAACTCTACTGTTCACTTGTTTTTCAAGTCTACAGAGCTGCAAAACACAACTGTGATTAGGGACTGTACTCTTTACTAATCTATTTTATTCTGGTTATACCAGAGAAGCTAATAGATCTTGAAAAGGCTTTTCTCTAACTGGTTTTGAGTTTTCCATTTAAATGATCTCTCTTAACTTGTGCTGGATGAGCCTTGGTTGTGTTTTTAATAATTCTACCCAAATATGTGTGTACACAACAAAATGCTTTCTCCTGTCTACTGTCCTTTGCTTACCCACAGTTATTCCTATTTTCATTTTCTAGATGCTGTCCACATGATTTTAGATCTAATGCAAAGTTCACCAAGTTTTGCAATAGTCTTTATCTAGACCTTCCTGTGAACTGCTTGAGATCTGCCTCACTTTTCTGCCCACTATAAGAAACTGACGGAGTTCCTTATTCAGCTTGGATGGTAAGGACTTAAGTACAGGGTGCTGGAATTCAAAAGCTTCTCCTGAGGAGAGAACCCTATGTTAGTTTTCTGGCTTGTATAGCTGTTGTCTTTCTGGCTTATTAATACCCACATGCAAAATGAGAAGCTGTCTTGTGCCTGATTGGAAACAAGACTTGAAACACATTCCAGGAAACCATGGCTTTAAAAAACCCCAAACAAACATGTAGCTGAAGTATGTTGTTATATTTTCCTGAAGTAATTGATGAGGTAGTTGCTTGTATGCCACCACTTTCTTTATATTTCAATAGAAAAAAAATAGGATTACAAAATATAGATCCATGAATTACATTAATTTCTAAGATTAGATCAGATTTTGGATGGAAGCAAAAGAAGTTTTGATAATGACACTTTGTTCTGTTGTGGGATAGCATCTTTGATTTAATATTGCTAAAGAAGCCATGAAACTTCTGATTATTTTTTTTCTTTTGTTAGCTTATTGCTACACTTAATTCATGTCAGACTTTGTTTACCCTTCTTTAGTGCTACAGACATTATCTAACAAGATAATTTCATTAAATGGACTCTGTTTAAAGTTTCATTAGATGAGAAAAGGAATTGTGATTCTTGTTATAATTACACAGAACACAAGGAAGGATTATGTAAGCTTCCTTGCAACGTTTTCCTACTTGCTCCTCTCCACAGAAAGCTGGACGTTTCTCTGCCTTTGTTTTGCTGCTCCAGTGAAATGAACCTGAATTGTTCTCCCAAATTTAAAAATAAGAGATGACAGGAAAACTGGACTTGGTGCTTTTCTCCAGTACTAGAGGATGTAAAAGGGAAGGGCTAGAGTGCCTGCTGTGAAGGAAAAGGGAACATGGCCCAGCAACTGATGTTTCACCCATCCTGGGTTTTTATTTTGGTAGCTGCTGCAGCAGGCATTCTGGTTCTAGTATGAGCAAAATCAGCTTGGCTGTTGGCAGGCAGGGGAAGAGGGGGGCAGAGTAGCCATGGCCAGCTGCCACTGTATTCAGCAACCAGCTGCTTAGGCAAATAATTACTTTGCATTGCTGCCCTGAGCTCTATGTTCCTGTGTTCTAGCCCTGGATGTCTTCTGAATGGTGATGGCAAATAATTTTTATTGTCATTGCTTTTATTTTCAGTTATTTGTTTGTTTGGTTTTTTTGAAGAAGTTTTGAACAGCTGTTCAACCAAAAATTTGAATGTCAGATAAAGTCTGTCTTGTCTTTGTAGTTTTTTGATACATATGAGAAATACATCCAAAAGATACATTAAAACCATGCAGTTTTCTGTCCTCAGCTACTAAATGCCTTTATTTTACAATAAGATTTCTAAGATGTCAACTTACAGTAAAGAAGAAACAGGTTTTCTTAGACTAACTGATTAAAATGGACAAGCTCATGAAGGGACTGTGCCTTAAAACTTTCTGCCTTTTATTATTGTTGGATTGTGCTTTTATTTCTGTAACAAATCACTGGTTTGGGGTCAGTGGGAATTCAGAGTTCTTAATTTTTTCCACAAATAAAAACCAAAATTAGGCACCTGGCAGAGGATTTGGAAGAAAAAAACCAATTTACAATCCTATTTAGTGTTGCATATATTTTGTCCAGATAATCTTTGAGTATTCATAAATAGCTTTCTACTAACCTTGTTGCTTTGGTATGAGTTCTGTTTTCTTATTGGCCTCTGCTTTCTGTGGTTCAGCTGTGTTTTTATTTTCATCCTTAAAAAAATAAACAGCATTAGAAACTGTAGATGCTCTTTGCTGAGAATGATAAGGATGGTTTAATGTCAGCAATGTTCTAGGAATTTGATTAAACCAGTTGACATGCACTGAGCTTTGTTCCTGGGTGTTCTGTGTATGTTCTTGGGCAAGACTTTCCAGATAAGTTCACAAAAGGACTTGGACGCTGAAATAAGAAACTGATGTCTTCACATCTGCTCTGCAAACCCAGTTACTTAGCCTGGAGTTCTGCTACAGCATGCCCCCAGAGCCTCTTTCATGTTGTCAAGGCTAATGTATTCAGTGCTGCCACTTACGAGCTGCTCTGCATCTCTGAATCAGTCATTCTTTTGCCTAAACGTCCTGCTGGACTAAGAGGCCTGGTATGTTTTGAGCTACCTTACCACACTGACAGATCTCAATCTTTACAAAATATAGAGACATAATCAATTTTCACTGCAAAAAAATATCTTCCTCCCACACTAGTTTAGATTTATGAACCAAGTCCTTATGTACCCTGGTTTACCTTGGCTTTGACAGGATGGTCCTTTGAGAAGGGAGTAAGAAGTGTATGAGGAGCCTTAGGTGTTCACAGTAGTATGAAACAGCATGCTGTTAATCTAGACCATAAGACTTTTTTTATCCCAGATATAATGAATTTGCCTGGTGTTTATTGTGTTGATTAGTAGAGAAAAATATTAAGGAGTATAAGCATATGGAAAAATATTTGATTTCAGAAAATGTCAGGTCTTCTTTTCCCTTCTCCCTCTCCAAAATCAGTGACCTCTTTGAGTCTCTGAGATTAATTTGAGGGTTGCCTTTTTCTATGAAAGTATTTGTTTTTTCCTGTCTGCTTTTATGTGTTATGTACATTTCTTCTTTTGTCTTTAGATGGTATCTTCTTGCAGGCAGGAAATGTCTTAATCCTTGACCCATTCATCTGCCTTCATTTTAACAGTATATAATAGGGGAGGTTGCTGCTGATGTGATCTTAGTGTTGCACTAATCTATAGAATTATTCTGCTGAAAGGAGTCTATGTCTCCAGTTTTCCAAGTGAGGTATCAGGTTGCACAGAAATTAACTGTTGAGGTTCAGAACGTTTATTCTTTCAAGACAATGTTTTGTTTACATCAAAAAACTGATTTGCAGAACTTTAAAAGAAGCATAAACAATACTTTGCCTGCAGATCTGTGGTATGAAAAGTTTGCTGAACATAGATATTTTGCCATTTTATGTGGATGGTGCTATGCATACATCTATCCATAAAGCAATTGTTTTTTGCATATTCATAAGGAATCAAATTTCAGTTGTAGTTGGGTTGGACTAAAATGTGCCTCTTCCTGGGTTTATACAAGCCTTGAGCTTCCGAAAAGCATCAGTTCTAGGAAATGAGTCAGAGTTATGAACATTCATGGTTTTATCACTTTAAGTAAAACTATAAAATTTATGGCATTTTTGTACATGCAGTTCAAGGCTTCCAGAAGTTAATTCAGGGTCTTTCTTTATGCTGGACTCTTGTGGATTTGTGAAAAGGCACTGATTATTTAAAATTAACTTTACAATGGTGGAGTTTCAAGTGTTTCCTTAATCAAGAACTCAGATTAATAGCTCAGACTGATACTAAAGAACTCATTTAATTAGTTAACCAGTTAACTGGTGAAACCCGAAATTGTTGTCAGTTTGCCTTGCAAAGTTTTGATTCTGTCAAGCAAGAATAAACCAAAACACCGTCTAGGACGTTACTGGGAAAAGATAACAATTCAAAAGTAGCATAGTCTCATTATAAAATACTCCATTAATTAAAACAAAAATAATGAGCTAACTTTTACAGTAAAGAACTACCAAATAAAAAATATAGGCTGTAGACTAATGCGAATTACTGTGTTTTTCAAACAGGAGTTACATTTGTAAAACCAAGCCAAATAAAATACTACCTAGAAAAGCTACAAATCTACTTTGCCTTTCCACCTGGTATATACCTGTATGCCATTCTAATATTCAGAAGGGATATACTGACATTTTGTGCCAGCGGGGAACAAGATGAAGAGGAATACATCAGCACATCAAAAGCAGTCATACCAGTATTTTTAATTTGCCATTTGCAATGTTGATCAAAGCCTCTCATAAGCTTGTACTATTTCAGGTTAGCCCTATTTGTAAAGCAACTTACAAAAGGAGGAAATCTTTGCTTTCTTCAGAAAGAAAAGGTGGGAAGGAAGGGAAGAATAAAAACATTTATTTTGGTTTGCTAAAGATTGATTCTGTGCACAGTAAGCATGTTTGAAAATCTATGGCATTTGTTTACATAAATATCCTGGCATTATAATAATGCCATATACATAAATAATCTTTGACATTTACATAAATACTTCCTATACAAAAGGTAAACAATAAGAAACTATACCTGGCCTGTAGATACCTTGGGGGGTGGAGAGACACCTTCATTCTTGCAAACTGCTTCCTCAGGTGATAATTTTGCTCTAGAAAATACTGCTTTTAGATTTTTAAACATCTTGTCTGTTCAGCTCTCCTGAAGCCTTTATAACTCTTCTGCCATGAACATGTATATAGCATTTGTTTTCTTGCCATCAAGCCAATTAGACACTTAATCAGGTTTAGGTCTGATTTAATGCCTTAAAGAAATTCCTTGCACAGTCTGTTTCAGTGATGGCTTTTTCTTACCATTAGTACTTTTGGTCTATGTTGTAGAATAAGTTATTTCTAATCTTGACAGTTACACTCAACTTTTAATGTACAAATTCCAAGGACAGTGAACATGTTCTGGTTAGAATAAATCAGTGTCTGATCATTTATGCATTGGATATTGAGCATTTAATTTATATTTAAAAATGAAGTTTTAAGTCCTAAAGACACCTGTATTTTAACCAGGAAATGAAAAAGATTAATGGAGCAATAATCAGCAGCAACTCAGTAAATTACATGAGCTCTCAAGAGGTTTAATTTCCTTGCAGTTCTGAACTCTTTAATTTTATTTTTTATTTTTTGGTTTCTGAGTGCATGATACTAAAAGCTCTGTTGGTGTTTATGTTAACAAGTGTATAGCTTGTTTTATGCCACTTTCTTATTTTAAAATGTGGAAATAATTTCATCTTTCTTTTTCCAATGTATTTACAGAAAATACTATTTTATGTAGAGTCTTAGCTACAATTTTTATGAAATCAAGTTTTTGACTGAATGTCTGACAAATGAGAACAATATAAATTTTTATAGTGTTTATAACTAGCACATGATTTTGAGAGTCTATAGGCTCTGTATCATCCTATAGAAATCTCTATGAAATCAGGCATGGTTTAGTTTACAGGTAAAACTCAATTTCACATACCTCTAGTATCACGTTGATTCAACTCCTCTTAAGAAAGATCTTTACAACTTTATTGTCTCTTCTTCTCCTTAACTCTGCTTTACTTTTTACAAGTCTATGCCTTCACTTTAAGCAATGAATTTGTGCTAACTACTTAAAAATGATTTGTCCTGCTCATCAAGGCATCAAGAAATGCAGAAACCTATTCCTTTGAATTATTTCTGTAACTACATATTTAGCAATTAGACTGAAGTATTGAAAATGTCCCAGTGGCTGCCTTCTTGGGGCTTCTGCTGTCTGGCAAGATGGTTTTTAATATTTATTCTACTGCAGTAGTAACTGCAAGAATGAAGCAATAATTTTCATTAGTTAATGCAGGAAAAAGACTTGCAGACTGACACTTATGAGGCAGAGCTTACAGTAGCTGGCCAGACTTCAGTCTTGCAACTGGGAATCACAGGCATAATTTCATAGCTGTTTGATGCAGCAAGAAAAAGCACAGAACCTCCCTTTTTTATTTATGTCTGTGTTCTATTTTATTTTAAAGTAATGCAGTTCTTACTAATGATTCAGTCTGTGTTTAAGCTTAGTGTTTGAATGATTAAATTCTAAATTAATATCTAAAATATTTTCATTTATAAAATATTTGCACATCTGGAAAATATGTAGCTTCTTTTCTTTTGGATGTGAAATTATGCCTCTGTGTTCTTTTTTACATTCTGGCTCATTACAGAAGAATCTCAAAAGATATCCTAGAAAGCAAGTTAGCTATTCTTTTAGTATGTGAAATTTTAGTGGATTAAATTGGCTAATGCAAGGAACTTTAATTGATTGCCAGATACAAACTATAAAAGTTCTTCATTATTGAAAGTTTTTTGAATAAGTAATTTTGTTTCTTAAAAATCAAACAAGTTTTGCATGAACATAGGGGAAAATATGTATCTCCTTTGAATTCCTGCAAAACTATGCACATTCTTCTTTTTAAAAATGCCAAACAACAACACTCGTGGGTTTTTTTAATTTATTTTATTATAATATTTATGCTGGTATTAACTTAAAATTAAAAGGCATGCAAAAAGAATGTAGTGGACATTAAAAGAAAAATGCCTTTGGGAACCTATAAACTACCTATTAACATCCCCAGTTAATTAATGTTATATTGGTTTAGTCTGTGACTAATTAAATCAATGTTTGAAGCCCTTCATACGATGGGATTTTGTAAATAATAAGCAGACTACAACAAACTTAATATTTTAATACCACTGGAGGTATAAGTTCACCTCCTGACCCTGGTAAGATGATTCATCTGTTTCAATATTTCATTTGTCTTCTGTGTACTATGGCTAGCTAGCTATTTTTATCAGTCTCTGAATATGCTAAAAGCACTTCAGTTAATTAGCTATCATGATGCACTGTTAAGTAAGAAGATTAAGAATGCATCAGCAAAGCAGATAGCCTGTAGCCAGTTAGCTTCTTAGCTATGCTGGTTTGACCGGTGCTTACTATATCCTGCATTTATGGTCAAGCCCACAAGGTACAGGAATTTCAAGCCTGTCTTGTATATTCTGTAGATGCAGGGGGAATAATTTATTAATAATGCACCCCTTTCCCACTTTTTTTCCCTTCAAGGAAATGTTGCTCCTCCATTAAAAATTTGGCATATGGATCAGCTTTCCAAACTTCTGATAACCTTTTTCTTTGAGGGATTTTTATTTCTTAATCTAAAAGTAAATTTGAAATAAGGCACTCACAGACTGAATCTTGTATTCTTAACTTGCACAAGAGATTATTCTCCATAAAAAGGCAGGTGTCTGAGAAACCCAGGTAATTCAAATGCCATGTGGCACTTGATTTGCAATAAATGATAAAACAATTGGCAGGACTCTTTTCTATCACCCCATTTGAAGCATCATTAGAGAGTGCAGCACTTCTTGAATCATAAGAATATACAAAAGGAAGCATGACTCCTTTTTCTGAATAAATAGGATTAATTAGGAAAGTTGCTAATGAGAAGAGATTCCTTTCTTCGTGACTGCTCTTGGAGGTGTTGGTTATTGGGCTTTTTGTCTTTTTTGTTTCTCCTGGTATTTAACAAGCATAGAGTGTGAATTCCAAGGACTGCTTTGCATTCCTCATCCTCATCAGGCAGTGTCAGTTTGTCCATTTGTTTGAGTCTACAGATCAATAGGTACCATCTCAAGTTTTTATTTTTGTATTAAATCAGTTGTAGCATGTTAAAAGACCAAACAAAGCCAAAGCTTTACTTCTATTCAGATCTTCCCACAATACAAAACATAATGTGCAGGTGTTTTTCACAGGTATCTGCCTTCAGTAGTAGTACTTCTTTCTTTAGGGCTCTGTAATAGTAGACAGAATCTGAATCTAGTACTTACCATATTTGTTCCTCTGAACAGTGTAAGATTTGCCAATTTTACTATTTTTTTATAGATTATTGAATGTCATAGGACTAATTTATCTGAGTTATCTTTCTTCCTTTATTCTGAAGGCTTTGTTAAAAGACTTTTTTTCCTTGTTCTTCTTTTTCACCTCAGATAAAAATAGTTCTGGAGCTCAGATTTTTCATATCTGCTAATTGTTTCATTTTTTTTAAACTCAGGTGATACTATAATTTAATTAGCAATGCCTTAGTAAAGAAAATTAATCCATGCTTTTAATGGAAATTTGTCTCCTTAAGTATATTATCACAGTCATGACCAAAAGTAGTATTCACTGAGGTGTCTTCAGAAACAACAAATATTACTTAACACTTTTTGCTGTTTCAGTTAGTTATATACTTATAATACTACTTCATACGATTATATAGTAATTTTGTTCTGATTCATAAGGCTTTTCTTATGTTGCAGTTTATACACTGGCATGAATTTAATGCAATCAGTCTCCACAACCTAAGTGAGGCATAATAGGCTGTATGGTCTGGAGTAATCTGGAAATACACAATAATGGTGATTGTTTTGACCTTCAAGAAATGCAGACTCTATTTTCCCCTTTCAAATTCAGTTTTATATAAGAAATCAAATTAACAGTATTTGTTCAGCTTACAAGAAAAGAAAAGATGGGAACACTTCTGTGGCAAGAGGCTGGAAAAGACAGGGTGCTGATAATTCCTGTTCCTTTTCACATTCCTATACATGAAATTACTTAGTTAAGGTAGAAGCCATATCCTAAAGACTCATTTTCTGGAGCCTTCACCAGATCCTGGCTAGCTCTGAGTGTGATACTATCATCATGCCATAATGTGATGGGTGGGTTGGAGGAGGTGACAAAATTGACTGTCAGCCTGCCAAACTTATGTTAGGTAATACCACTTCTTGCTAGTGACCTCTTTTGATGAAAATAACATGTGAATCAAAGGAATAGGGCATAAGATAGAAGAAAAATATAAGACCACTTTTGTTTAATTATGCTGTTGTTCTGAAGGCATAAAAAAAGGTGAAGAAAAGGTCTCGTCTACTAAAAAAGTACATTTCCCTTAGTATGTCTGTCTTTTTGCTTCTTTTTTTTCTTCTCAAAACAAAAATGGTACCAGATGTATAAGTGTCCTTATGGGCAGAATTTCCTCAGTAGTAGTGTGTTACTGCTTAAAATGTGACTCATCACATGAGAAAACTTTATCAACTAGGGTAGTGATGCAAAGTGTCTCTCTCTCAAATAATATTCCAAAATGAGTCTGTGGACCAAGGGGTACAAAGTAATAGTCCTTTAAAAAACGATCATGAGATCTGCCTTGAAAAGCTGCAGCCATGGGCTAGGTCACTGAAAGAATTAGACCTCCTGCAGCCCCTCCTGTAAGACCACACATCTCAAACTGCTACTTAGGGTCTCCTCACTACCTTAGTTGGTAGCAGTACTCTTTTGGAATATGCAAAACTTCATTCTCATAAGAAAACAACTTAAAAAGCAGTGCTCTCATGACAAATGTTGTCATTTAGAAATACTATTGATGTCATAGTCCCCTTTTTCCTCCCATTTTTCATGCATTTGCATGGTGAAGTATAAATTAAAATAGAAGATAATAGATTCTTCACCATATCCTTAGATGGGAAATCAGTTGGATCTTGGTCTTCTGGATATTTTCCAGGGGAAGCCCTCTGTGAGCCACTTCTAGGAAGACTGGAGTTGCTCAAAATATAAAGTACAAGTTCTAGTCTTTCATAAAATGTGACATGAACTCAAACATCCATCTGTACCGTTAATATTTTCTGTGAATATGTACTGCAGCTGTTCACAGCAGGGAAGTTGACAAGGGCTCCTCTGCTGAATACCTTCAGTAGAAAAACCTGTGAAGAAGATAGTGGGTGCAGAAAACTTTTCCCTTTGAAAAGGCTGACTCATTGATTGAAACCTAGTGTGTGATTGAATCAGTTTACAATGTACCACATTTAAAAACTTAAGAAAGAGGAGTAAATGTGATGCAGTCGTTACTTTTTTTTGAGACTATTTTACTTTTTTTTTTTTTTACTTATTTTATTCATTAAATAAATTTATTAACATACTTGAGCAGGGGCTGGGGAGGTGAACACATGGCTTAATTTGGATGGAGGAAGACTCAGAAGTGAAAGGCAGGCACAGTAAAGAGCAGAAATCAACTTGGAGGACAAACATCCGTGGCTATGGCTTTCTATGCTTTCTTGTAAGCAAATTATCATTGTGGGGAGGGAAGAAAAAGCGAATGATGCATTTAGGGCGTTTCATGACAGTAATGTTAACACTTGTATAATGTTGGCACTTCTATCTGAGGGAAATGGAAATAGAAATTTGGTTATAAATTGCATCTCTTCTGGAAAGCCAAGCACTGTTATCAAAAGAGTGAGAGCTCTCAGAAATGTGTAATGTATTCCTCTAAACCCATATTTTCTACGTACCCTCAGACCATCCTCTTCCTACTGCAGTGATGTTAAGCCTTATGTTTTTGCTAACATAAATATTTAAAGCATGCCACCAACACAAGCTATCTAATCTAGTCAACAACATAGCAACAGAGAACTGAGCATTGCACAGACAGTGGCTTAGGAGAGGCGCAAAAGAAAAAAAACCCAGCCTCTTAAAAACCACTCTCTCTAAATATAGAGTAAATTTGATATAGTTGATAAAGCACTGAATTGCGACTTGCCCCAGTTTCAACTAGTCCACCAAACTTTTAGTTTTCCTTTGTGTATTTATCTTTACTTGAAGAAGAGTTGGAGAATTGTGCACTACTTGTGTAGCAGGCAGAGTTGTAACTACTGAGGAGGTATTTTCTGAAACATATAGATTAAGAGCAATCTCTTAATTTTCGATTTTGGCATCCTTTATTGCTTTTGCTGTTGTGATGAATGCCAAATTGGTTGTTTGGATGGGAAAACATCCGATGGAGGGGACAGGAATTATTATGTTTAAGACATTGCTGATGGTTACTTCTAAGGCAAATTAACAACCCAGTTCACCTGATGGCATTGTGCATTAGAAAAAACATACGTTCGGCAAACATTTACTTTTTCTGCAAGTAGCTTGGTTCAGAAAAGTAGCACCTAACATGATTAACTTCTTCAGAGTGCTATATTGGCTTCTGATGACTTTTCTCATCTTTTAAGAGAGCACTGAGAATATGTTAATGCAAATATCTAGTGGGTTGTATTCTAAACTCAAATACCGGACTTGGCTTCAGTTTTGCCCTCTGACAGAAAACGGATTCGTATTCATATCGTCCACTCCTTCGCAGTACTAGGTTGACTTTTTGTAAAGATGGAAAGAACTGCTCTCAAGATCTGTTGAATCAGTATAGCTGTATTGGTTATAGCTCAAAGATTAACTGAAACACAGAAAGAGATGGAGGTCAAGACCAAGTGTTAACCTTGCACTTCCATCATTGGGGAAGGGCAAAGCACAGTGGTAGCTTCTACTTGAAGATAGGAAATTTTGTGAAGATAATTTTGATTGAGCTTACTGGATAAAATATATTAAAATTGTAGGGGTGGAAATAAAAAAAAAAAAAAATAAAAAAAAATGCTTCAAGTAAGCCTGGCTTGTATAATACTCATTACCAGTGTAGTCTGCACTTCAAGAGGGTCAGGTGTTAATAACTGGAAACTCATTTGATTCAGTAACTTACTGAATCAAACTATTCTGCAGATAGGAAAACACTACAGCATCCATTGCAGCCCTGCTAACCCCAACAACATGATTAAATTTAATGGATTTCATTTTAGTTGATTATCTGTTTAACTTCAGTATTCCAGCATTTCCACAAAAGCATCTTTCTTTACTTTTAAGGTTACCTCAACACAGCTGTCACAAAATTTAGGGAGAAGGGTACCTTAACCTTCTCTAACTCAATGCACTGGAATGGAATTAGCTTACACCATTTGAAATACCAGTCTGTATCCTGTGTCACACATAACATTGGAGTGATTCTTTTATACATTCATGTCCTGGTTTTGGCTGAGATGATTTGGATAGACATGATTTTTTTCCTAGTACCTGGTGCAGTGCTGTGTTTCGACTTTAATCTGAGAAAAACACTGATAACACACTGATGTTTTAGCTGTTGCTAAGTAAGGCTTACTCTGATTAAGGAATTTTCAGTCTCTCATCATCTGCCTGTGAGGAGGGGCACAAGAAGCTGGGAGGAAGCAGAGATTGGACGCCTGACCCAGACTAGCAGAAGGGGTATTCCATACCACAGCATGTCATGCTCAGTATATAAACTGGGGAGAATTACCCAGAAGGGACCAATTGCTGCTCAGGTTGGGCTGGGTATATGTCAGCGGGTGATGAGTAATTGTATTGTACATCACTGCTGTTTGTTTGGTTTTGGCTGGCTTTAATGTTTGTTTGTTTGTTTTATTTGTTCTTTTAGGTTGGTTTTTTGTTTTCTTTTTTTTTTTTTCAGTTTTATATCTCTCTCTTTTTTCCCTTTGCATTTTTTTTTTTGTTTGTAATGT